>CAUYUJ010018169.1:0-72500 GCA_963575745.1 Prorocentrum cordatum | reverse complement strand
GGGGCTATGAAGCGGGAGTTTGGGGGAGGGTCTATGCCAACATCGTTGATGAGTCTTGGGCTTAAACAGATGCTCCTCCTCCTCCTCCGCCTCCTCCTCCTCATCCTTCCCCTCCCCTTGTCCTCCTCCTCCTTCTTATCGTCATCCTCCTCATCACCATCCTCATCATCACAATCATCAGCACCGTCAGCATCATCATCGTCATAATCATCATCAGCAGCAGCAGCATCAGCATCAGCATCAACATCATCAGCATAATCATTATCATCCTCATCAGCAACATCAGCAGCAACAGCATCAGCATCATCATCAAAATCATCATCACCAAAATCAGCATCATCATAATCATCATATTCATCCTCATCCTCCCTATCATCATCGTCATCATCATCATCATCACCATCATCATCATCATCATCATCATCATCATCATCATCATCATCATCATCATCACCAGCATCATCATCACCATCAGCATCAGCATCAACATCCTCACCCATCAGCAACAGTGTCATCATTATCATGGTAACCATCATTATCATCATCAGCAGCATCATCATCAGCCTCATCATCCATCAGCGGCATCATCATCATCCTAATCACCAGCACCATCAGCATCATCATCAACATCAGCATCATCACCCCCATCACCATCACCATTACCATCACATCTACCACCGCTATCACCCTCCCCGCCACCACCACCAGAATGGTCATCTGCATCAGCATCAGTATCATCAGCATCAGCATCAGCATCTGCATCATCATCAGCATCATCAACATCATCATCATCATCATCATCATCATCATCATCATCATCATCATCATCATCATCATCATCGTCCTCATCATCGTCGTCGCCGAAATAAATTTCAACCTCCCCCCGCATAGTATGCCCGTCTCCCTGTTCCTCCGCATCGTGGCCTCCCCAAGTTCCCAGAGAAAAAACTGCATCACCTTCATCATCATTGTCAACATCATCATCATCATCATCATCATCATCATCATCATCATCATCATCATCATCATCATCATCATCATCATCATCATCATCATCATCATCATCATCATCATCATCATCATCATCTTCACCAAGTTCATCATCCTCAACATCCTTATCCGCATCCTTATCGTCATCATCATCCTTACCATCGTCATCCTCATCATCATCGTCCTCATCATCCTCATCCTCATCCTCATCATCAGCATCATCATCAGCAACATCATCATCAGCATCAGCATCATCCGCATCATCATCAGCAGCAGCATCATCAGCATCATCCGCATCATCATCATCGTCCTCCTCATCCTCATTCGCATCCGCATCCTCATCCTCATCTTCATCATCATCCTCATCATCGTTACTCGGCATCAGCACAGTCATCATCATCAGCATCATCATCAGCAGCATCAGCATCTCCTCATCATTATCGTCATCATCCTCATCCTCATCATTATCATCATCATCCTCCACCTCTTCCTCCTCCTCCTCCTCCTCATCAACATCATCGTCATCGTCATCGTCATCGTCATCATCGTCATCATCGTCGTCGTGGTCGTCGCCATCAACATCGTTACACTGTTTCACGTTCTTATTATCGCCCTCCTATTCCTCCTCTTCCTGATTTCCATCCTCCCCATCCGCCTCCTCAGCCTCCTCTTCCGCCTTCTCTTGTTGCCATCTCTCTCCCTCTCTCTCCCTCTCTGACTCTCTAACTCTCTCTGCCTGTCGCTCTTTCTCTCTCTCTCTCTCTCTCTTTATGGCCTCTTTTGTGTACACATACATCTACATTTATCTATAGAGAGAAAGAGATATTCCCCAATCAGAGCTTGCCTCTGTAGGGGTCCTAGCGGATTCATATGGTTAGGTGGGGTTCGCAGCCGATTTCGGTGGCCGGCCCAGGTGCCCGGGTGCCCCGGGGTGCCCGGGTGCCTGGGGGTGCCCGGGGGTGCCCAAGGGTGCCGGGGGGGGGCCCGGGGGGGCCTGAGTGCCCGGGTGCCCGGGTGCCCGGGTGCCCTGTAGCCCTATAGCCTTATAGCCCTATAGCCTTATAGCCTTATAGCCCTATAGCCCTATAGCCCTATAGCCCTATCGCCCGATCGCCCGATCGCCCCATAGCCCCATAGCCCTATAGCCCGATAGCCATATAGCCTCATAGCCTGATAGCCTCATAGTCCTATAGCCCTATAGTCCTATAACCCTATAGCCCAATAGCCCAATATCCCCATAGCTCTATAGCTCTATAGTCCCAGAGCCTTATAGCTCTCTAGCCCTATAGCCCCATAGCCCTATAGCCCCATAGCCCTATAGCCCTAAACAAATTATGATTGGGTTTGTTCTCCGGTACCATCTGTATATATATATATATATATATATATATGTATGTGTGTGTATGCCGTGGGAAACGCGTGGAGAATCCTCAAATCCCTTTCATTTCTCCGTGTTGTCGCCTCTCAGGAGGGGGCCCACGGCCCCGAGTTGCGGACGCTTCTGGGCGCTCTTGAGTGTTCTCGCGGTGTTTTTCCCGAATTCCCGAGGCTGGGTATTACCAAAACAAAAGCAATCGTTCACCAAGGCTTTCGGGCGGCACGGTGGCGCAATAGGTCGAAAACCGTCAGACCTGCCTAGCACGAGAACGGAAAACTAATTTACTTTGAGAGCGTAAGAGATCGTCGGCTTATCCGTCATTGATCCTCTCCTTTCCCATCTTTCCTTCGCCCTTATCTCGTCTTATCATGTTTTCCTGTGTCCCTGCTCCCATGACTGGAGTGTTGCGTTATGCCCCTTTGTGACGTGTTCTGGGCGTCGGGGTGAGCCTCTTGTGCCCTCCTTGGGCCGTCAATTGGAGCTCTCTTGGGCCGCCTTGGGGCCGTCTTGGGCCGTTTTGAGGCCCTCTTGGGAGCCTCTTGGGCCATCTGTTGGAGCACCCTTGGGCCATCTTGGACCGTCTAGGAGCGCTCTTTATAGCCTCTTGAAGCCTTCTTGAGCGTTTGCTTGTCTCCTAAGGTCATCTTGGGGAGCCACTTGGGGCATCTTGGCGGCCTCTTGGGCCGTCTTGCGGCCATCGGGGAGATGTCTTCGGCCGTCCTGGAAGTACAAGGGGCTCACGAGGAGCGTACGCGCCTACGCGGAGCTTACGTGAGCGTACGCGGAGCTCACGCAGGGCTTACGCAGAGCTTACGCGGGATGCGGCACCTAAGAAACTCCAGGAGGCCCCTAAGACAGCCTAAGACGCCTCCAAAGTACGAGGAGCTTATGCGCTCACGCGAAGCTTCTGTGAGCTTACGAGGAAGGAGCTTACGCGAGCTTACGCGGGGGCGTGATAAGCCTGGGGCTAGGGATGCCACCCCCCTCGAACTCCCCCAAAGTTCCATGTCTTCCGACTACCGGATCGCACGCTACGGGTGCTTCCCATCATATATATGTTGTGATGGCGCGAGGTCGGCGGTTTGTCCGTCATTCGTCCTCTTATGCCCTCCCTTCCCTTCGCCCTTGTCTCATCCTTCGGGGAATCTGCCACCGTGCCGCTGGACATGGAGTGGGCGTCCTCGGGTCCTTTGCCTAATCCTCTGAGCCTCACGCCTTACTCCTGAAGAGTCTTTCAGGGCCTGGACCCTAAATTCCAAAATTTGGCGGGGCTTGGCGCGTGCCCCCTGGGGCTTGGCGCGTACACCCTGGGCGCCCCCGCATCTTGTCGCGTGACTTTTTCGGGCCCAAGAGGGCCCCAAGACGGGCCGAGAGAGCCTCGAGAGGCCCCCCAAGACGGTCCAAGAGGGGCCCGAGTCGCCGAATGATCGCCCCAAGACGCTCAAGATGGCCCTCAGACGGCCCAAGGGGCCTCCAAGACGTCCCAAGAGGCCCCAAGAGGCCTCCCAAGAGGGCCCCAAGGTTGTTGAAGGATTTGGGCGTTCTCGCCGTTTCGGCGTCCCGACGCTCCCAGACGGCCCTAGAGGCCCCCAAGACCGCCCCAAGACGATACAACTCCCCAAGGGGGTCCCAGGGCCCAAAAAAGCCCCACGGGCCAAGAGTAACCCAAGAGGCCCCCAAGACGATCCAAGAAGGCCCCGAAACGCCAAACGATCTTTCCAAGACGCCGTGACGGTCTCCAGACGTCCCAAGTGTCCTGCAAAACGCCCCAACAGGCCCCAAGGAACTCTCCCATAAAGGATACAAGACCGCTTCCGCCGAGCACCGGTTGCGGCGCGACCAGTTCCGCCGAGGACTGGCTCCGCCGAGACCGGTTCTGCCGAAAACCTGTTCCGCCGAGGGCCGGTTTCGCTAAGGACCGGTTCTGCCGGGACCCGTTCCGCCGAGAGCCGGTTCCGCCGAAGCCCGGCTCCGCCGCGCGAGGTGCGCCGCGCCCACGGCCTGAGCGTTGGCCGCGGCGGAAGCGAACCAGGCGGAACAGGACCGGGCGGAACACGACTGGGCGGAACAGGACCGCTGCGGAAGCGAACCAGACGAAAGAAGACCAGGCGGAAGCGGACGCGACGGAAGAGGACCAGGCGGAACCGGCATTCGGCGGAACAGGCCCTCTGCGGAAAAGGTCCTTGGCGGAACAGGGCCTCCGCGGAACATGCCCTCGGCGGAAGAGTGACCGTGCAAGCAACAGTAGCAGTAGTAGTCGTAGTAGTAGTAGTAGTAGTAGTAGTAGTAGTAGTAGTAGTAGTAGTAGTAGTAGTAGTAGTAGTAGTAGTAGTAGTAGTAGTAGTAGTAGTAGTAGTAGTAGTAGTAGTAGTAGTAGTAGTAGTAGTAGTAGTAGTAGTAGTAGTAGTAGTAGTAGTAGTAGTAGTAGTAGTAGTAGTAGTAGTAGTAGTAGTAGTAGTAGTAGTAGTAGTAGTAGTAGTAGTAGTAGTAGTAGTAGTAGTAGTAGTAGTAGTAGTAGTAGTAGTAGTAGTAATAAATAATAGTAATAGTGACACTAGTAGAAGTCGTAGTGGTAGTAGGAGTCGTAGTAGTAGTTGGCAGTAGTAGTAGTAGTAGCAGCCGTAGTAGTAGTAGTGGTAGTAGTAGTAGTAATAGTAGTAGTGGTAGTAGTAGTAGTAGTACTACTACTAGTAGTACTAGTAGTAGAAGTGGTAGTAGTAGTAGTAGTAGTAGTAGTACTAGTAGTACTAGTAGTACTAGTAGTACTAGTAGTACCAATAGTACTGGTAATACTAATAGTACTGGTAATACTAGTAGTAGTAGTAGTAGTAGTAGTAGTAGTAGTAGTAGTAGTAGTAGTAGTAGTAAGAGTAGTAGTAGTCGATAAACAGGGAGACGAAGAAGTAGAAGTAGAAGTAGTAGTAATAGTAGAACTAGTAGTAGTAGTAGTAATGGAGATAAAAATAATTGTAGTAGTAGTAGTAGTAGTAGTAGCACTACTATTCGTAGTGGTAGTAGTAGTAGTAGTAGAAATAGAAAAATAGTAGTAGTAGTAGTAGTAGTAGTAGTAGTAGTAAGTGTAGTTGTTGTTGTAGTTGTTGCATTTGTAGTAGTAGTAGTAGTAGTAGTAGTGGTAATAGTAGTAGTAGTCGTCGTAGTAGTAGTAGTAGTAGTGAGAGTAGTGATGGTTTTAAATAGTAGTCGTAGTAGTAGTCGTAGTGGTAGTAGTAGTAGTAGTAGTTGTAGTAGTAGTAGTAGTAGTAGTAGTAGTGGTAGTAGAAGTAGTAGTAGCGGTAGTAGTAGTGGAACTACTAGTACAACGACTAATACAAAGACTAGAAGTAATCGTAGTAGTGGTAGGAGTAGTCGTAGTAGTAGTAGTCGTAGTAGGAGTAGTACAAGTAGTAGTATAGTAATAGTTTCAGTAGCAGTAGTACTTGTAGTAGTACTAGTAGTAGTAGTGATAGAAGTAGTAGCAGTAGTAGTAGCAATAGTAGTAGCACTAGTAGCAGTAGTAGCAGTAGTAGTCGTAGGTGTCGTAGTAAATGAACTATTTGTAATAGTAGCGCTAGTACTAACAGCATTCGTAGTCGTAGTCGAGGTAGTCCTAGTCGTCGTAGTAGTAGTAGTAGTAGTAGTAGTAGTAGTAGTAGTAGTAGTAGTAGTAGTAGTAGTAGTAGTAGTAGTAGTAGTAGTAGTAGTAGTACTGGTAGCAGCAGTAGTAGTAGTAGTAGTAGCAATAGTACTTGTAGTCGTAGTAGCAGCAGTAGCAATAGTAGTAGCTGTTGCTGTTGTAGTAGTAGTAATAATAGTGGCACTAGTAGTAGTAGTAGTAGTAATCGTAGTAGCAGACGTAGTAGTAGTAGTAGTAATCGTAGTAGTAGTCGTAGTGGTAGTAGTAGAAAAAAAGGTAGTAGTAGTTGTTGTTGTGGTAGAACTAGTAGTAGTACTAGTAGCAGTTGCAGTCGTATTCGTGGCAGTACTAGTAGTAAAACTAGTACTGGTAGTAGTTGTAGTAGCCGTAGTAGTAGTAGTAGTAACATTAGTGATAGCTGGTGTTGCAACAGTAGTAGAAATACTACTAGTAGTAGTAGAAGAAAAAAATAAAGATAGTAGTGGTAATAATAGTAGTAGTAGTAGTAGTAGTAGTCGTAGTCGTAGTAGTAGTAGTAGTAGTGGTAGTGGTAGTAGAAGTAGTAGAGGTAGTAGTCGTCGTAGTGGTAGGAGTAGGAAAAAAAAGTAGTAGTAGTTGTTGTTGTGGTAGAACTAGTAGTAGTACTAGTAGTAGTTGCAGTCGTGTTCGTGGCAGTACTAGTAGTAGTACTGGTAGTGGTAGTAGTTGTAGTAGCCGTAGTAGTAGCAGTAGTTACAATAGTGATAGCTAGCAGTAGTAGTAGTAGCAGTAATAGCAGTAGTAGCAATAGTGATAGTAGCAGTAGCAGTCGTAGCAGTAGTTGTAACTGTAGTAATAATAATACTAGTAGCAGAAGAAGAAATAGTAATGACAGTAGTGGTAATAGCAGTACTAGTAGTAGTAAAAGTAGTAGTAGTAGTAATAGTAGTAGTAGTAATAGTAGTAGTAGGAGTAGTGGTAGTAGTAGTAGTGGTAGTGGTGGTGGTAGTCGTAGTAGTAGTCGTAGTAGTAGTAGTAGTAGTAGTAGTAGTAGTAGTAGTAGTAGTAGTAGTAGTAGTAGTAGTAGTAGTAGTAACAGAAGTAGTGGCAGTGGTAGTAGTAGTAGTAGTAGTAGTAGTACTAGTAGTAGTAGTAGTAGTAGTAGCAGTAGTAGTAGTAGTAGTAGTAGTAGTAGTAATGGTCGTGATAGTAGTAGCTGTTGTTGATGTAGAACTATTAGTGGTAGTAGTAGTAGTAGTTGCACTAGTAGTAGTAGTAGTAGTAGTAGTAGTAGTAGTGGTAGTAGTAGGACTAGTAGTAATAGCAGTAGTAGTAATAGTAATAGTAATAGTAGTAGTAGTAGTAGTAGTAGTAGTAGTAGTCGTCAGCGTCGTCGTCGTCGTAGTCGTAGTCGTAGACGTAGTCGTAGTCGCAATCGTAGTTTCAATACGTTTAACAGTCTTAGTAGTGGTAGTACGAGGAGGACGAAGAGGAGGAGGAGGAGAAGGAGGACGACGAGGAGTGTTAGATGTTCCAAATCGTTTCGTTGAGAAAGGCAAGAGGGGAAAGAGAGAGAGAGAGAGTCGCTCCTCCTCCTCCTCCTCCTTCTCCTCCTCCTCCGTCTCCTCCTCCTCCTCGTTTTCTTTTTCCTCGTCTTCCTCCGTTGCCTCCTCGCCGCAGCACTGCGTACCCTAACGGGCGGGATGGGTCTGGCGGGTGGAGCCGAACAGGCGGGCGGGAAGGGTCGGGCGGGCGGACTTTAACAGGCGGGCGGGGCGGGCGGTGGGCAGGATCCTAAGCCTAACGGGCGGGCGGGCTGCGGGTCAGTCGCGCGGGCGGGACATTCATGCGTGAAACGTGTTCATCTGAACACGCACGTACCCGAACGGGCGACGCGGGTCGGGCGGGCGGGTCGGGGGTGGGCGGGACCCAAGCGGGCGGGCGGGCGGCGGGTCGATCGGGCGGGCGGGCGCCATTAAAGTGTGATGAATGTTCATCTCAGCACGCGCGTACCCTAACGGGCGGGACGGGTTGGGCGGCGGGCGGGACCCTGACGGGCGTGCGGGCGGCGGGGTCGGCGGGGGGGACACTGAAGTATGACGCAAAATCGAAATAGCACGCGTGTCATTGTAACGGGCGGTCGGCGGGTCGGGCGGGCGGGCCCTAACGGGCGGGCGGGTCGGACGGCGAGCAAGACCCGAACGGGCGGGTCAGGCGGCAAGTCGGGCGAGCGGGACATTAAACTATGACGCAGAATCGAAGTAGCACGCGTGTCACCCTAATGGGCGGGCGGCGGGTCGGGCGGGTGGACCCTAACGGGCGGGCGGGTCGGGCGGCGGGCGGGACCCTGACGGGCGCGCGGGCGGCGGGTCGGTCGCGCGGGAGGGATTTAAGAATGGTTGTTTGGGGAGGAGAAGGGGGTGGGAGCGGACAGCGATACTGCACACATTCGCACTCGAGGCAATAGTGTGCCCAACGATGATGAGAACACTCTGGACGCGGCCGCACGTTGAGCCAGAACGGCATCTCACATAGTCGCGGCACCAAAAGATCGGAGACCAAACTCCGTGACAAGCCACGTAAAATCACAATCCCGATATGGACTAAACAAAAAGGGAACGGAGAAAGAGGAACAAGAGGAAGGACGAAGAGGGAAAGGAGGAAGGAAGAGGCAACTGAATCCTGAAAAAAATCGGAGCAGCGTGCAAGCAAACTTGCGATAGGCGAGCCGTCGCGCGAATCCAGGGGGTGGGAAAACGAGCGAGCATGCAGGTTTAAATGAACACCCCTGAAGTTCCCATGGCCACGCACATGAATCCGCTGGGGGAAGCGCAAGGCGAGGACGAAGAGGGACAGAACAAGGCTGAGGAAGAGCAACACTGAAAAACAATCCGGACGCGGCACCCGACCTGCACTACTGAAAGCCCGCCTTTGGCATTCGTGCGGTAAGCGGCATGGACGCGCTAAGCACTAATGGCGTGAGACCGAAGCGGGGATGCTGATCATGAACTCGGGGCGACCCCCCTGTGAGACGGCGGCCAGCGAGTCTAGGCAGCCAGGCTGTAGCCTCCCCGCGCATGCACCCGGCGCGGACACCAATCCACAGCACGGTGCACGAACCTCTGCGGCCCGCGCCGCGGCACGGCCGGACGAGAAGAGGCAAACAAGGGAGGAAGAAAGAGGAAGGAGGGAGGGGGCAAGGGAGAGATGATAACTGCACAAGCGGAGCCAACACTAGGAGCTGGATTTTGCCACAGCTCAGGAAAACACTCTCCCAACAAAATGTGGCTCATTCACAGCCGATCGTCTACGCATTATCTGAGCCGATGCTAATGTGAAATGCCGGCCTCTGCGCATACAGCCAGGAGCCGCGGGCGACCACGAATGCTCGCGCAACACACTGCGAAATAGCAACGCCATGCGTCAGCACACCCACCTGCGGCTATACACATAACTGCGCAGGAGGACGAAGAAGAAAAGCAAGGAATCCACACACCTATGAGCGCGGCCAGCGATCCTCGCGCCACGACTCAAGTCTACCGCGGGCACCTTCGCATTGAATCTCCGTGTAGGCTCCAAGCAAGTCACCAGTTGTCAGACGACCCGTTCTCACCCCATTGTGGCAACGATAAAGAACACAAGCTACAACGGTTCGTCCGCGGATGGCCATCTGGTCTTCCTGCGATTCGGCACCCCCGTCCACGAACAGGAAAGCACCCAGCGCCCTGTCAGTCGACGCAGGTAGAATCCGAGATTGACGACTGAATAATTGCTGGGCCACCGTGCAATGCGCCAAATGCTCTATGCTCGCAACTTGAGTTCCTTAGCCCACTCTGCAGGCCGCTGGCCCCTGGAAGCGGGCCCTCGTTGAAAATCCGTTGCGCAACAGACGCAGGCAGGCCGGGGCGACCCGCAGATGGCACGCTGCTGAGATCATCGCGAGGACCCGCGTCGCCCTGCCCACGCGGTGTCCTGGCGCAACCCCGACTTGCCATCGCTCCAACCTCCTGCGAAGGTGCAGCTGTGCTCCCAGCCCCGCCTCCCCGCGAAACAATTCAGCAGCTCTTCTCGGCCACCCGACCCTTTCCCCCCACCCTGCGCCTGGCGGACCCTGCTGCCGCAGAGCTTGCACTGCGTCGTCGGCCCGGGCCACTGCAAAAGGAAGCATCACTCTCGCCGGGCGCAAAACCGTCCAACACGGGCCAGAGACGAGTTGGATGCACTGACCCGATCACGCATCGCTCGTGCCCAAGAGAAGACACGAAGTCCGCCTGGCGATTCCCACTTGACGGCTCCAGCCTTCGCTGCCCGCACGGCCGCCGGCACGTCGAGCAGCTCGTCGGGGCAGCGCAGCATGCGCAGCTCCTCCATGCAGGCAGGCGTGATCCAGCCCCTCGGGCCAGGGAACACGAGCCTGTCAAGCCCGCGCCTCCGCAGCGTTGAACTCCTGGCGGGAAGTCCTCGAACTGCCCGACAAATAGCAACGCGGAGACGATGTGGACTCGGTAGCCGACCACGGGCGACAACAAGCACAGGGGGATAGCAAGTTCGGTGGACCGGCGGGGATAATCAAAGATTTGCCCGGAAAAGGTAAGTTGTGATGACGCTGATGCTGATGATGATGACGACGACGATGATCCTGATGATGGTGACCCTGGGCGCTCGGCAAAAGACTGGCTCGAGAGATCTCAACGCTCGTAGCTGCGCAACTTGCCAGCAGGCGCTCGGCACAAGACGGACTCGAGAGACCTCGAGGCTCACGGCCACACAACACGCCAGTAGGCGCTCGGCACAAGACTGACTCGAGAGACGTCGAGGCTCGCGCCTACAACTTGCCAGCGCAAGAGAGGCCCTTGGCCGCTCTGGCCAGGAAACCTCTCTCGCGCTGGACTTCGACCCTTTGCCCCACGCAAGCACGGCAATCTTTGGAGCCCCCCATGCAGAGAGGCACTTGGTGCACGCTTGGGCGGCAGCGCTCGCCTCCTCGAAGGTGGCAAACTTCGGCTCGGCCGCCGCGGGGCCCTTGCAGGGCTTGGACCTGCGTTTGGCCGTGGTCTTCGCCCTTGGCCTTGGCCAAGTCGTTGTCGCTGGCCTCCTTGAGCCCGTTGATCCACTCGTTGCCTCGGGCGCACATCGCGCTGATGCTCACGAGCGCTCGGCGACCCTCGCAGCGGATCTCGCGCAGGGCGCGCTCGACCCAGCGACTCGCCCACAAGCCGCAGGGCCAGGCCTCGGCTTGGAACGCCACGTCGCTCGGTGCGGGGCAGCTCTCGCCAGGGCCAGCGGCGCCGAGCTTGCGGGGGGCCCTCGCGGCGGCCCTGGGAAGCCACGCGCGGACCCGACCCGCGATTTCCTGGGAGGAGGACGGGGCTCACTTCGTTCGGCAGCCCCCGAACAAAGTGAACCCTACCTCCCCCCTCAGAAATCGCGGGGTGAAGGCGTGAGTCCGCGCGTGGCCCTTCTGGGCCTGCTCGGCGTTCTCGGACGGCTGCTTGGGGGCGTCGCGGCACTCCACCACGACGCCCCAACCGATCCTCGGGACCTTGGCGGGCGTTGCAACAAGTGCCCCCTGCCCAGGGCGCCTCCAAGATTCGCTCCAAAACGGAACGGAAAACTCGAGGCACCTTTGGGCGGGGGCAACTGTAGCAACCGCCGACCTTGAGGTACGCGTAGTGCGCAGGCGCCTAGAGCGCGCGCAAACCTGGACGCGCCGGGCCTCCTCGACTCTCTCGGCCCAGCCCTGGGGCCGCCGGGCTGCGGGTTCGTCCTCGCCCTGGCCCTCTCGAGCCCAGGCGACGGCCACCGCGGGTTCGACCACCAGAACGGGACACGCCAACTCGCTCCTCGATCTCGCCCAGCAGCGCGTGAACTGTGCCCAGCTCGAGGGCGTCGCCCTGGACGATCTGCGCGCAGTTCATGACCGCGTGTGCGGCGAGCAAGTCTGGTCTGGCGCCAGTCGAGCTTGCGCGGTTTGGAGAACTCGTAGTCATGCTCGATCGTAACTTGTGGCGCTCGGGATTCACAGGCACCCGATAGCTTCCGCCTGCTTCCGCTTCGCGTCGCTTCCGCCTGCTTCCGCCAACTTTCCGCCGACTTCCGCCGCTTCCGTCGTCGTTTCCGCTAGCTTCTGCATGCTTCCACCGCCTCAGTCGGAAGCAGGCGGAAGCTAACGAATGCCTGTGAATCCCCCAGCCTCGCCGCTCTCGATCTGGAAGATCGCCGCGGCCCCCACCTCGAAGACGCGCAGGCGGCACGCGTCCTCGGCGCCCAGGATTCGCCAGACGTCCTGCACTCCGCCGCGCCTGCCCTCGCGGACGCCCCCCTCGGCGACGCGCGCCACCTTGCCGCGCAGGGGGGGGGGGGGGGGGGGGGGGGCAGGCCTCGAGGCCTGCGTGATTATTGGCCTTGTCCTTCCGCTTGGCGTTGTCCTCCGCTGTCTTCTTCTGCTTGAACTCATTGGAGAAGCTCGCCCGCGCCTTCGGCGGCCAGCCTGCGAGCTTCGTCTCGGCCGCGCCTCGGCCCACGTGCTCGCGCGAGGCCGCGCCACCAGTCCTGGCCTTCTCGCGCTGCCACACGCGCGCTCGCCCGGGAACTGGCCCGCGCACTTGGACGCCCACCTGTTCTTGCGAGCACGTGTTCGCGAGAACTTGATCCGGTTCTGGAGGGCGCGCGGGAACTGGATCTCCTTGATCCGCTATTCTGGCGCCCTGAGCATGTCCTTCTGCTCGTCGGTGAGCTCGAGGTCAAATTCTCGGAACTCCATGAGGCAGGCGTTCTCGCCCGGCTCGTAGCCCCTGGGGAAGTCGTCGTTGCGGAAGCAGTTCCCGTCAAGGCGCTCCACTTGGGCAAGGACGGCACGCCCTCGGGCCAGCCCTGCACGCCCTCCAGGCGCCCCCTCGCCAGGCTGCTCTCGACGCCGCGGCCGGGCTCGATGGAGTAGCTGCACGGCTCCATGCCCGCGACGACATTGAGCTCGCCCTGCCCTGTCGGCCGGACCGCGAGCACATGGTTCAATCGCAGCCCTCGGAGCGGCACCGCGTCCGCGTTCTTCTCGTGGAAGCGGGCGCAGGCCTCGGAGACGCAGTAGAGGCACTCGTAGGGCCCCCATTGGGTCGGGGACTTGCACTGCTTCTGGGGCTCGCCCTTGGCCTCCTGAATCCAGTCCTGCTCCATTGCCCAGTGCATCTCGGCCTTGACCTCGTGGATCGCGGCCCTGGGCTGGCCGTGCTGGCGGGTGTCCGGCCCCCGCAAGAAGCTCGTGACGTCGGGGGCCATGGGCGCGCAGATCACACTCTGAAGACACGCTCGGAGCGCCACTGCCTCGGCCCACTGGCGCGGGAGGCAATCTGAGAACACGAGGCTCTGGCCGCGCTGCTGCTTGATGAGGTCGACGGTCCAGGAAGCGACCAGCTCGTCCGTCCGAGCTCTGGGCTGCCCCCACACGCCGATGGCTCCGAAAACCTCGCGCGCCTCCTCGGAAAACTCGAGCAGAGCGTTGCGCCAGCCTTTGAGCAATGCTCCTAGGGGCTCGCCTGCTCGGAAGCGCTCCGCAACGCCTTCGCTCCGCTCGTCGGTGACACCGCGCCGCCGGGTGCCCTCCTCGACATTCACGTCGCTCACTCGGCAGTGCCTTGCGCGGGGGACACGGAGCACGCTGCGCTTCTTGGCGGACTTGGGCCCTCTGCTCGGGTCGAACCAATTCTCGACTGCGGAGATGTTGATGAGGGTGATATTGCAACGGTCCCCTGCGCTCGAGTGGGCCTGCTCCACTTGCGCCTCTTCGTCGGGGCGCTCTGCCAAGTGCTCGGCCTTCTCGGCCTCGAAGGCTGCCTTGCCATGCTTGGGCTGCGTCTCACAGAACTTGCGGCCGAGGTCATGGGCGCGATTCTTGGCGCCTGCGGCGTAGACCTCGCTCTCGCGGAAGCGCGCCTGCCCCTCGCCCCGGAGCTTGAGCCAGAGCGCGGCGGCGTCGACGACGACCGCACTCGCGCTGGCCCTCTGCTGGGCGAAGGTCTCTGGGCCCCCGACGAGGACGCCAAGGTCCTCGGAGCAGCCCCTCGCGACCAGGTGCACGAACCTAATTGTAGTAGTAGTAGTAGTAGTAGTAGTAGTAGTAGTAGTAGTAGTAGTAGTAGTAGTAGTAGTAGTAGTAGTAGTAGTAGTAGTAGTAGTAGTATACATATATATAGTAGTAGTAGTAGTAGTAGTAGTAGTAGTAGTAGTAGTAGTAGTAGTAGTAGTAGTAGTAGTAGTAGTAGTAGTAGTAGTAGTAGTAGTAGTAGTAGTAGTAGTAGTAGTAGTAGTAGTAGTAGTAGTAGTAGTAGTAGTAGTAGTAGTAGCAGTAGTAGTAGTAGTAGTAGTAGTAGTAGTAGCAGTAGTAGTAGTAGTAGTAGTAGTAGTAGTAGTAGTAGTAGTAAAATAGGAGTAGTAGTAGTAGTAGTAGTAGTAGTAGTAGTAAAACAAATGTAGTAGTAGTAGTAGCAGCAGCAGCAGTAGTAGTAGTAGTAAACGGTAGTAGTAGCGACTAGCACTAGTAGTTACTCGTACTACTACGCATCGAAGTAGTTACTAGTAGTAGTAACTGGTAGTAGTAGTAGTAGTAGTAGTAGTAGTACTTACTTACTTGTAGTCGCAGTAGTGGTTATAAGTAATAGTCGTAGTAGTAATAGTACTAGCGGTAGTAGTAGTAGTAGTAGTAGTTACTAGTTAGTTATCGTAATTCTTAGTCGTCGGTATTTGTAGTAGTGGCAGTTACTAGTACGAGCGACTAGTAATAATAATTAATAAGAATCATAGTTACTATTACTAGCTACTAGTAGTAGTAATAGCTACTACTAGTAGTAGTTACTTGTGGTAGTAGTTACTACTATCACTAATAGTAGCTCCTAGTAGTTAGTAGTACTACTACTACGAATAACTACTATTACTACTACTACTACTACCACCACTACTACTACTACTACTACTACTACTACTACAACTACTACTACTACTACTACTACTACTACTACCTGCTGGCCGTGGCCCAGGTCAGCCTGGCTTTGTCCTTGCTGAGCGTCTGCTTCCTGCAGTCGGAGAGGCGCCGGCCCTTGCGCCCGCCCGCGTTCAGCATCGAGAAGACGAACTCGCCCACGCACTGCATGCCCTTCCAAGACGTCTGGGTCATCTGGAGGGCACTCAGGCGCTTGGTCACCCCCTTTGAGGACCTCGGCGATGTAGCCCTTGTGGCCAACCCTCTGCAGGAGGAGCTGCTTGTCCTGCTCGAAGGCCAAATCGTTGCGCAGCCGCGTCAGGATGGTCTTTTTCCCGACCTCGCGGCAGCGCTCGCGCCCCCGCTTGAACCCGCGCCCCAGGCGGCGCACGGTGCCCTCGAGCGGGCGCTTGGCGGTGACCGCGCCGGGGATCTCGCGGGACAGCCTGGCGCCCCGGCCCCACCTTTGCCCGCGCTGGAGCGAGCGGACGCACCCGCGGCCTCGGAGGCCGTTCTTGCCGAGCCTCGCCGTGGCAATCTTCTTCTCGAGAGCAGCTCGAAGGCCGCGCCATCGGGCCACCGTCTCGCGGCCCCAGCGCCACTCGCTCTGCAGCTTGGCCTTCGCAGCAGCAGGCAGGAAGGCGAAGTTATTCGCGTCGTGCTCGTCCGCGCCAGTCGAGGGGGATCTAGAGCTTGGACGGCGCTGAAGGGCCTCGTCGCAGCGCGGGCGCAGCCCGGGGCTCGCGCGCCCCGTTGCACTCCACATTCGCGCCCTCGGGTCTGCCGCCCTCGCCGAGGCCTCGCCTCACGCCTCGGCCGAGATCGCCCGGGGCGAGGGCCATGCCCTCGGCGCCCGCAAGCTCTCGGCGCGCGGCCGCGGCCGCGACTCGCCCCTAACACAGGTTCGGGCCCTGGGGGGGGGGCGGAGAAGAACGGGAAGGAAGAGGAGGCGGAAGAGAAAAACGAAGAAGAGGAGAAGGAATCCTGCCCTGGAGCGCGTTTCTTCATGTTCGGCGATGACGGGCGCCATGGGGGGGGGGGGGCAGGGCGGGCGCGACGCGACGCCCCCCCCCGCCGCGCGGCCCCGGCACCACAGCCGCGCCCGCGCGCACGACGCGACGAGCGACGAGCGACGAGCGACGACGCGAGCAGCATGCAAGGTGGCGATCTGCCCATTGCGCCTGCGTATACCAACGCTCGCGCGCACCGCACCGCGCGCGTGCACCACAACGCCTGCGCACACCGCAACAGCCGCGTGCAACGCACCGCCCGTGTATACCACAATACTTGGGAGCACTACAGCGCTGGTGCACATACGTCGCAGCAGCCATGTGCAACACAACGCCCGCGTACACCACTGCGCATGCTTGCACCGCAGCGCCTGCGCACGCCACAGCGCCTCTACACAACAGCATCCGCGCGCAACGCAGCGCCGGTGTACACCACAGAGCCTGCGCGCATAAGACAGGTAGAAGAGGCATGTACGTCAGGATCTGCCGCGGACAACTAAACGCCACGCCAGGTAAGTTCCGATAATCGAATGCGACCTTTTTTCCCTCCTCCCTCCGCCTCCACCTCCACCTCCACCTCCTCCTCCTCCTCCCTCCTCCTCCTCCTCCTCCTCCCCCCCCTCATCCTCATCCTCCCCCTTTTCCTCCTTCGTGCCCCCTGTCGCGCGGTTTGGCGTTGCAACGCGCGTGCGCATCTCAGCGTGCACCGCAGAATGGTCGATTGAATCGATCCACCTGGTTCTCGGACGGCCAGTTTAGCTGGAGCCTCCCGGACGCAAATGGGAGTTAGGGCGACGCAGGCGGACTCGGGGGGACTCGTAGATTCCAGCGGCGCGCCTTCGTCCATGAGGATTTGTTTTCCATTGTTTTCACTGGAATCCACACGCGTTCAATATTGCACAAGGATTCCTTCTGATATTCTATGCACAACAATGGCGCTGCGTTGCACGCGGCTGATGCGGTGCACACACGCGCCGCGACGTACACAGGCACTGCAACGCACGCAGCATTGCGGCGCACACTGGTGCTGCGTTGCGCACGGCTGATGCGGTGCACGGAAGCGCTGCGGTGCACACAGGAGCTACTGTGTCCGCAGGCACGGCGGCAAACTGACGCTGTGTTGCACGCGGCTGCTGCGGTGTACATCGGCGGCGCGGCGCACACGGGCGCCGCGGTGCACGCGGGCGGTGTGATGTACACAAGCGTTGTGGTGCATGTCGCCACCTACATGTTCGCGCTACCCGTCCTCCCTCATTTCTAAGCATTCCCAGACGCC
This sequence comes from Prorocentrum cordatum, assembly GCA_963575745.1. Classification (NCBI taxonomy): domain Eukaryota; class Dinophyceae; order Prorocentrales; family Prorocentraceae; genus Prorocentrum; species Prorocentrum cordatum. The sequence goes on along the minus strand of CAUYUJ010018169.1, from coordinate 55,262 downwards.
GCCGGCGCGAAACGTGACCTCATCGACCCCCTCCCCCCCAGATGATTACCGTCATCGGCCCGGACTGAAAAAAACAAGCCCCAGCCGCCGTCCGCGCGCACGACGACGATGAGCGACGAGCGACGAACCACGAGCGACGACGACGGACGACGACGACGACGAAGACGACGACGACGACGACGACGCATGCGGACCAGGCACCTATGCGGACTCCTACGCGGACAGCTACGCGGACCCCAATGCGCGCGGCGGCAGTGCCCGGAGCGCACTGGGGGGGGGAGCGTTACGTCATAGGAGGGGGGGGGGGCGGGGGCCATGACGCCCGTCATGCCCCAAGCAATAAAGAAACGGGCTCCTCGATGATGGCCCTTTCGACGTCGCGCCGTATATTTTCTTGCGTTGTGACAGCCCCTGTCCTTCTTGAGCGAATGATCTCGGATTTTCATCTCGATCAACCTTGCGAAGAGAATACCAGCGGCGAATCCAATGCTCAGTCAAACCCTTGTCCAACCAGCGTTGCACTGTATCCAGCATCCGAGTAGCCAACAAGGCGCTGTATTTCGCCCTCTGGATATCCTACATGAGGTTGTTCCCCTCGAGGCGGGCGCCCCCGCAGGCGCTCCCTCCTCGGGGGAGCGCCAGGTCGATTGACCTCCCACGGAGGGGTCTTTGGCTCCCCCGCACGGTCGGGCTGGCCACTGCGGATCCGACCGCGACGTACCAGACGAGCGTCATCTCCCCATTATTCGTCGTCGTCGGCGCGATACTTGCGTCTCCAGGACTGGCGGCTCGCCGATCGCCCCTGGCGGCTCATGGAGCGGTCCGAAGCTACACATGTGCATGGAAGTCCTTCATTGCGGCCGCGCCCATACTGAATGCGCTCAGACAGGCCACTAACATCTCGCGGGTTCCCCCGCAAAGGATCGCCATCACTCAACTCCATGTTTGTAGGATTGCCAATGAACCGAAGATAAAGCATGAACTGAATTTCCTCGTCTGCCGCAGGAATAATGGTTTCTGGATCCGCGGGCGCCCCCGCCATTTCGTCATCTCCTTCGGCGGGCAAGTGGAAAGTTCACGACGAATTCAACATCAGCAGGTTGCCCCGCGATGGATATGCCCAGCCAGTCTGCCAGATCAATATCATTGTGGCCAGTGACCAAATCCTCGAACAGCCCGTCGGCACAATTCTCGAGGGACATACTAGCACTCAAACATCTGGCAGCCATGAAGTTAACAACTGCAACTAAGATATCGGCAAAGTCGGCTAAAAATGACTCCCAAATCAACATACTGTATATCCGAGTCAGTTCGAGCCAGATGCATCGACGGACCTCTGAAGGCATTCGCGGCGAAAGTGCTGCGTGCTATGGTATATGCCGCACTCCATAGTTTTGCCGTTGGCATCCTTCGGGTTTCCCCGGCGCCCCTTGCCCCCTTACTTTTTCCTGATGTGCGCCTGCGATTCCTGCCTGCACCTAGGAATATATCTGCATATTGTGGCCCGGTAAAGGATGCTAGGAATGCTAAGGTGCCTCTGCCATGCAATCGCCGACGCTTACCTCTACCCTTACCTCGACCCTTGCCTTTTCCCTTGAGTGCCCGTCGGAAGATACGCCGTACCTTACGAAATGGCTTTCTCATAAATCATCTCCACCTGCGTTTATGTTTCTGGCATCCTGAGAATAACCTGTGCGCCTGCTGCTCTTCCGCGAGGTACGTGGGCATATCGGAGTAGTCAAGGGCTGTAGCCTCGTCGTCCGAAGACGCGTCGGCGCCAGTGCCGGAGTCGAAGTTGGCCAAAGCAGGTTGCCCCGCTGAGCCCATCAGAGTCGGGGCTCGCGCAAGGGATACCGCGTCGAGCGGCCCCCGAAACCAGGCCCGGGAGTCCTGTGACCCCGAAACCGATCCACAATTCTGAGCCAGTTGTGTAGTGGTCTCAGTTGGTTGTGGATCGTCATTCCAGACGATATTAGCAGGTTGCCCTGCGTTTGCCTCAACGTGGAAGGTCTCGGTTCGGTGGCCGCGGCTGAAAATACCATCAATATTACAAGGGGTTCTCTCAGCAATGCGTGCATACGACCTCGCGCGATCAAGTAGAGAGTCAAACTGTTGCTGGTCTCTCGGCATGTGGTGGTTTAGTGGCTGCAGAAGTTGGTGTGCACGCAATGTCCCCACTCCAAAGGCTCTGAATAAAATAAGTGCTAAAAGCTTGTCATTGGGAATGTTTAAGCCTGCCGCTTCCGCTTTATAGCGGGCTATCTCGAAGCGTGCTAACGTCTGGTCGATCCGTTCTCCCGCATGGACTCGGAAGTCGATGAGAGCTGTACCAGAGTTGAGTTGGCATTCCTCTTCTAGATTGTCGAACTTCGTGCTTAAGAGGAACATGATGTAGGTGACGCCGTCGGCATGGCGGCCAGCGATGTTAACGTCACAATTGACGGAAGAACTCGCGGAAAAGTACTTGACCGGCCGGCCGGGCCCCAGTGGGGGCCGGTCGTTATTGCGTCGTCTCCGCCACGCATATGTCCTACCGCACACCCGATAGAGACCCATGCGAGCCCAAAGGTAATAATAACAATCCAATGGCCTCGCAGGTCGTGGTCGGATGTAGTCGGTTGGGTTTTCGATGTGTAGTCGTAAGCCTGCGTGGGGGTGGAGGCGGCACGACGTCGCATCGCATGTTTCCATGCATTATGTTTTCGAAGAAGTTTCCACTTGGAGTAACTAGGTGGGTGGACTTCAGGAGTGCAGTAGCGCAGGGATGTACGACGAAAGTAAGAGGCCTCCGCGCAGGCAGAGGTGTCACTTCAAGAGTCCTCGCCATGCTGCATAGTTATATACATTCCTCCGCGCAAACCCACTGCAACCTGATGTTCCACCATGTCTGTAGTCCACCAGATAGTGTCGTGGATGGTGAGGAGTAGAGCGAGAGCTGACCATCATAGGCCAGCTCCGCTACCAAGTTTGAAAGATACTGGGAGGCCCAATCAGCAGCTTCGCCTTAGGCGAGGCCAAGCTCCCGCTCTGTTGTACTGTAGTAACGATAGTACCAGTAGTAGGAGGCGAGCCATCTCAAGCAGTTTTGGTATCGATGGCAAATTGTACACCTCGCGCTGAAGTGTAGTCAGATCTGGGCGGCCGGCCGATTTGAGCCAAGCAGCCGCGGATGCACGCTCGTTCCCACTCACATGCAACGCCCAGCTCACTTTGGAGTAAGAGGCCACCAGCCCTGAAGGCTTCCAGAAGGAACCCAAAACGGCCCAAGAGGTCCCCAAGACGGCCCAAGACGCCCCAAGACGGCTCCAAGAGGGTGCCCAGACAAGGGACCAGAACGGACATATTGAGCCCTCGGCCCCGAGAGGCCCCCAGGAGGAACCAACAGGCCCCCAACAGGTCCCCATTCCGCATCCCGACGCTCCAAGACGGCCCAAAAGGCCCCCCAGATCGCCCCAAGACGGGCCAAGAGGCCTCCAGGAGGGACCCGAAACGGCCCAAGAGGTCCCCAAGACGGCCCAAGACGCCTCCAAGACGGCCCAAGAGGCCCCCAAGACAGCTCCAAGAGGAAGCCCAGGCAAAGGACCAGAATGGACATTTCGAGCCATCGGCCCCAAGAGGCTCCCAGCAGGAACCAAGACGCCCCCAAGAGGCCCCCAGGAAGCCCCGAAAGGCCCCCAAGAGGCTCCCAAAAGGCCCCCAAGAGACTGAGGGCCGAAACGAACACTCGGCCCCAGTAAGCTTTCTGGAGGCCCCTAAAGGGTCCTCCTCCTGCTTTTCCTCCTCCTCCTCCTCGTCCTCGTCGTGTTCGTGTCCAGAGTCGGCGGCACCGGACGTAAGGCCTTCTCGATACGCCCGCAAAAAGCATTGCAACGATTGCTACCGACCCACGTCGAGGTAGTATCCCTAACACCCACTGATTGTAAAAACCGCGTGCAGGCTCCCCATGGGGGCCCGCCATGACTCCCGCAGAGCGAGCTTAAAAATAACTGTCGTACTACGAACAATTATCCCAGAGCGCCCCTACCTAGGAGTTGGAGCCCCGAGGAGAGCAATATTAGTAGTAACGGTAAACGCCGTCCTCCTCCTTCTCCTCAGCGTCGCAGTTGTAGCAATAGCGGTAGTAGTAGTAGTAGTAGTAGTAGTAGTAGTAGTAGTCGTCGTCGTCGTCGTCGTCGTCGTCGTCGTCGTCGTCGTCGTCGTCGTCGTCGTCGTCGTCGTCGTCGTCGTCGTCGTCGTCGTCGTCGTCGTCGTCGTCGTCGTCGTCGTCGTCGTCGTCGTCGTCGTCGTCGTCGTCGTCGTCGTAGTAGTAGTAGTAGTGGTAGTTAGTAGTAGTAGTAGTAGTAGTAGTAGTAGTAGTAGTAGTAGTAGTAGTGTTGTGGTAGTCGTAGTAGTAGTAGTAGTAGTAGTAGTAGTAGTAGTAGTAGTATAGTAGTAGTAGTAGTAGTAGTAGTAGTAGTAGTAGTAGTAGTAGTAGTAGTAGTAGTAGTAGTAGTAGTAGTAGTAGTAGTAGTAGTAGTAGTAGTAGTAGTAGTAGTAGTAGTAGTAGTAGAAGTAGTAGTAGTAGTAGTAGTAGTAGTAGTAGTAGTAGTAGTAGTAGTAGTAGTAGTAGTAGTAGTAGTAGTAGTAGTAGTAGTAGTAGTAGTAGTAGTAGTACAGTGATAGTAGTGATAGTAGTGATAGTAGTAGTAGTAGTAGTAGTAGTAGTGGTAGTAATAGTAGTAGCAGTAGTGACAGTACAGCTTAATACCTACACCTACATCTAGACCTACATCCACATCTACACCTACAGCTACATATACATGTACACATGCATCTGCATCTACATATACATCTACAACTACACTCGCATCTACTTCTACATCTACGCCTGCATCTACACCTACATATACATCTACATCTACACCTATACCTACATCCACATCTACACCTACACGTGCGTCTAAATATACATGATATGCTATGATATGCTATGATATGTTATTGCTATGTTATGCTGCGCTATGCTATGCTATGCGATGCTATGTTATGCTGCGCTATGCTATGCTATGTTATGATATGATATTATGTGCTATGATATGCTATGATATGCTATGATATGATATGATATGCTATGCTATGCTGCGCTATGTTATGCTATGCTATGATATGCCATGCTATGCTGCGCTATGCTATGATGCGCTATGCTATGCTGCACTATGCTATGCTATGCTATGCTATGCTATGCTGCGCTATGCTATGCTGCGCTATGCTGCGCTATGCTATGCTATGATTTGGTATGTTATGATATGCTATGCTATGCAATGCTGTGTTAATGCTGCGCTGCACTAAGCTGAGCTAAGCTAAGCTAAGCTAAGCTAGGCTAGGCTGGGCTAAGCTAAGCTAAGCTAAGCTAAGCTAGGCTAAGCTAAGATGAGATAAGCAACGCTAAGCTAAGGGGACGTAACTGGGGGAACCGCGGGGCGGATACTGGGGGAACCGCCCGGGGCGATTAGCACTGCCCGGCCCTTTAAGCAAAGAGAGTAAGAACCCTTCTAGGCAGAGCCTAGGTAGGGAATGCAGCTAAGCTAAGCTAAGATGAATAAGCTAAGCTAACCCTCTAAGCAGAGCCTAGGTAGGGAATTACACCCATGCTATGATATGCGATGCTGTGCTATGCAATGCCACGCTATGCTATGCTATGCTGTGCTCTGCTATGCTAAAGCTCAGCGAAGCTAAGATGAAGGTAAGCTAGCTAAGATAAACCTGAGCTAAGATGAACCTAAGCTAAGCTAAGATGGAAAAAGCTAAGCTAAGATGAGATAAGCAACGCTAAGCTAAGGGGACGTAACTGGGGGAACCGCGGGGCGGATACTGGGGGAACCGCCCGGGGCGGGTTGCACTGCCCGGCCCTTTAAGCACACCAAGTAAGAACCCTTCTAGGCAGAGCCTAGGTAGGGAATAACTTATCCCAGTGCGACCCTACCTAGGAGTTGGAGCCCCTAGGAAAGCAGCATTAGTAGTAACAGTAAAGCTAAGCTAAAGCTAAGCTAAAGCTAAGCTAAAGCTAAGCTAAAGCTAAGCTAAAGCTAAGCTAACACTAAGCTAAAGCTAAGCTAAGGCTAAGCTAAGGCTAAGCTAAGCTAAGTTAAAGCTAAGCTAAGAAGCTAAGCTGAAGCTAAGCTAAAGCTAAGCTAAAGCTAAGCTAAAGCTAAGCTAGCTAAAGCTAAGCTAAGCTAAAGCTAAGCTAAAGCTAAGCTAAAGCTAAGCTAAAGCTAAGCTAAAGCTGAAGCTAAAGCTAAGCTGAAGCTAAGCGAAAGCTAAGCTAAAGCTAAGCTAAGGCTAAGCTAAAGCTAAGCTGAAGCTAAGCTAAAGCTAAGCTAAAGCTAAGATAAAGCTAAATCTAAGCTAAAGCTAAAGCTAAAGCTAAGCTAAAGCTAAGCTAAAGCTCAGCTAAAGCTAAGCTAAAGCTGAGCTAAAGCTAAGCTAAAGCTAAGCTAAAGCTAAGCTAAAGCTAAGCTAAAGCTAAGCTAAAGCTAAGCTAACACTGAGCTAAAGCTAAGCTAACACTAAGCTGATCGATAAGCTAAAGCTAAGTTAAAGCTAAGATAAAGCTAAGCTAACACTAAGCTGAAGCTAAGCTAAAGCTAAGCTAAAGCTAAGCTAAAGCTAAGCTAACACTAAACTAAGGCTAAGCTAACACTAAACTAAAGCTAAGCTAAAGCTAAGCTGAAGCTAAGCTAAAGCTAAGCTAAAGCTGAGCTAAAGCTAAGTAGTTAAAGCTGAGCTAAAGCTGAGCTAAAGCTAAAGCTAAAGCTAAAGCTAAGCTGAAGCTAAGATGAAGCTAGGCTAAAGCTAAGCTAAAGCTAAGCTAAAGCTAAGCTAAAGCTAAGCTGAAGCTAAGCTAAAGCTAAGCTAAAGCTAAGCTAAAGCTAAGCTAAAGCTAAGATGAAGCTAAGCTAAAGCTAAGCTAAAGCTAAGCTAGCTAAAGCTAAGCTAAAGTTAAGCTACAGCTAACCTAAACCTAAGCTAAAGCTGAGCTACAGCTAAGCTAAAGCTAAGCTAAAGCTAAGATAAAGCTAAGCTAAAGCTAAGCTAACACTAAGCTAAAGCTAAGCTAAGGCTAAGCTAAGGCTAAGCTAAGCTAAGCTAAGGCTAAGCTAAAGCTAAGCTAAAGCTAAGCTAAAGCTAAGCTAAAGCTAAAGCTAAAGCTAAGCTAAAGCTAAGCTAAAGCTAAGCTAAAGCTAAGCTAAGCTAAGCTAAGCTAAGCTAAGCTAAAGCTAAGCTAAAGCTAAGCTAAAGCTAAGCTAAAGCTAAGCTAAAGCTAAGCTAAAGCTAAGCTAAAGCTAAGCTAAAGCTAAGCTAAAGCTAAGCTAAAGCTAAGCTAAAGCTAAGCTAAAGCTAAGCTAAAGCTAAGCTAAAGCTAAGCTAACACTAAGCTGATCGATAAGCTAAAGCTAAGCTAAGCTAAGCTAACTAAGCTGAAGCTAAGCTAAAGCTAAGCTAAAGCTAAGCTAAAGCTAGCTAAAGCTAAGCTTAAGCTAGCTAAGCTAAAGCTAAGCTAAGCTAAAGCTAAGCTAAAGCTAAGCTAAAGCTAAGCTAAAGCTAAGCTAAAGCTAAGCTAAAGCTAACACTAAGCTGAAGCTAAGCTAAAGCTAAGCTAAAGCTAAGCTAAAGCTAAGCTAACACTAAGCTAAAGCTAAGCTAAAGCTAAAGCTAAAGCTAAGCTAAAGCTAAAGCTAAGGCTAAAGCTCTCAGGGGACTGGGGGAACCGCGGGGCGGGGACTGGGGGAACCGCCCGGGGCGATTAGCATTGCCCGGCCCCTTTAGCTAACAGAGTAAGAACCCTTCTAGGCAGAGCCTAGGTAGGGAAAAATAATAGAAATACTCATAGCAATAACAATCATACAACTATTTCGAATAATAATAATTATTAGTATTCCTATGATAAAAAGAATAATAATAAACATTATCATAATCAGAAACATAATAATATTGATAATAATAATAATGATAATACTAAAGATATTAAGAATGATAGCAGCAATAAGAATACGAAGTACTAATACGAATGCGAATGCGAATAATAACACGAATACAAAGGAAAAGAAGAAGAAGAATAACACTCATACTACGAATAGGAATAACAATAATAATGATAATGGTACTGCTACTATTAACAGCAAGTATAACAAAAAACGAATAGTATTAATGCTAAGACTAGTAATGAATACAAGGACAAGAAAAAGGATCATATGAAAAAGAAGAAGGGGGTCATTATTATCCCTGTCAGTATATATCTCTCTCTCTCTCTCCCCCTCTCCCTCTCTCTCTCTCTCTCTCTCTTGGTGGAGCAAACATGAGGTGTTGCAGCACAGACACAGAGACTCGATGTAAAGTCCGCGCAAGGGAACGGTCATGGTGTAGGCAGGAATGAAAGGTGGGCAAAGGCAGACGGAGAGCGGGGGCCGAACAGACGGGCGGCAGAAGGGCGCAAGCAAGGGAGAGAAGAGCCGAGGAGGATGACTGAAGACGACCACGAGGGCACGGACGACATCGTGGGCGAGAACGACGACAAGGTCCAGGAGGTCTCCTCCTTCTCCTCCTTCTCCTCTCCTCCTTCTCCTCTCCTCCTCCTCCTCCTCCTCCTCCTCCTCATCATCATCATCCTGCTCATCCTCATCCTCATCCTCCACATCCTTCTCTTCACCCCCACACACTGCTTACGTCGGCGGCTAGGCAGAGCGACTGCGCTGGCAGAAGAGAGTCTTCACCCCCACGCACACCACCCTCTCCCACTCGGTTCGCTGGAGGAGAGGCCAGAGGCGAAGGAGGCGAAAGAGGAAGAGGCGGGAGGAGGAGGAAGCGGAGGAAGAGGACGAGTAGGACGAGGAGGGAGAGGACGAAGAGGCAGAGGAGGACGAGCAAGGGGAGAAGGCGGAGGGGGAAGGAAGTAGGAGGACGAGATGGAAGAGGGGGCGGAGGAGGAGGAGGAGGAGGAGGGGGAGGAGGAGGAGGGAAAAGAGAGGGGGGGCCATGCGATTGTGTACCGTTACTGCCGCGTCCCAGGCGAGGCGAAAAACGGCGAGAGCGGTCTGCTGTCAAAGACGGAAGGCAAGGAGCGCCGAGAACGAAGAGGCGATACGACGACGACGACGATGATAACGACAACACGGTGACGGCTGGACGACGACGACGGCGGCGGCGACGACGAAGGCATCCCGTACTGCAGGGGACAGGTGTCCTGTCGAAGAAAAAAATGCAGGACACGCACGCGAGGGAGCCCGCCCACGTGAGCCTGGAGGGTACATCGCGGAACGGGGGGGCGCGACGAGGGGCACGTGCGGGGAAGCACCCGTCCCCCGATCCCCCGATCCCCCGATCCACCCACTCCCGCCTCCACTCTCCCCTCTCCCTACCTGACTGACGTCCTCGCGATGCGAAGACAATCACGACGGAAGGCTTTCGGTCAGTTTCGGCCTCCGGGGCCCTTTTCTGACTTCAGAGACCGTCAAAAATGACTCGAGATGAAAAGCGAGTTCCTGGAAAAGGATCCAGACTTTGTCGGATGTCTGCCCCTTCCCCTTCCCTCCCTCACCCCATTCCCCTACCCGTGTCCTCCGTCCCACTGCCGTTAAACCGCCTCACTGCTCCCTTTCCTCCACCCCGCAACAGTCTTCTCTCCGCTCCCCCTCCGAAAGCGCCCAGACACCTCCGCAAGCCTCCCAGATGCTTCCGGGAAATTTCCACGCACCTCCAAGAACCAGAACTGTCGAAAACCTCAGTACGTCCCGTCCTCTCCCTCTCTCCCTCCACAGCCCAGGCACAGGCCGAACGTATTCCGGCCTCCCCTCTCTTACTCGACTCCCCTGCCTAACCATCTCGTCCAATTGAGAGCGAATCCTACACGAGGGATGAATGCGTTTAAGAATCGGACAGTCAGTTACGTGATATCACCTGATAGCGTTTACGGGATGACACATGATGGCGCTCACGTGAAGCCACCTCCTCTACGTGACATCAGATGCTAGCTTTTGTCTGATGCCACCTACTTTGCATGATGCCACCTGGTAGCAGCTGCGTGATGCCACCTCGTCTGAGTGGTTACCTGCTGGAAATCACTCTATGTAACCTCACTCGCGCACTGACATGTGTTAGCGTGGAGGTGGTTTCGCCTCGTTCACGTGATGTCACCTGCTGGCGTATACATCATGCCACATTGGTTACGTAACGTCGCCTGCTAGCGGTGGCGTGATGCCACCCCGTCTACGTCATGTTACATGCTCGCGCGATAAATCTGCCAGCGTGTACCTGGCTTCGCCTCGCTCAAGTGATGCCACCTGCTAGCGTGCACGTCATGTCACCTCGTTGCCCGCTAGCGCTCCAGTGATGCCATGTCGTTGGCGCGATGTCCCCTGCTAGCGTTTAAGTGATGCCACCTCGCTCGCATGATACCGCCCAGCTAATACGATGTCACATGCTAGCGCTGATGTGGTGCCACCTTGTTTACGTGATGCCACCCGCTAGCGTTTACGTGAGGTTGCCTTGTTTGCATGATGATATCTTCTACGGTCTAGGTAAAATCAAATTCGTCTACGTGGCGCCACCGCGTCTGAACACTGTCGCCTCCTTGCGTCCACGTACGTGATGCCACCTTTTCTGTTCGAATCCACCTGCTAGCGTTTCCGTGGAGTCGTCCTGCTCACGCAATGTATCCTACTAGCGTTCACACCTTGTCACTTGCTCGCGTTCACATGGTGTCATCTGCTAGCGTTTACGTGATGTTGCCTTGTTTGCATGATGCTATCTGCTACGGTCTAGGTCAAATCAAATTCGTCTACGTGGTGCCACCGCGTTTGAACACTGTCGCCTCATTTCGTCCACGTACGTGATGCCACCTTTTCTGTTCGAATTCACCTGCTAGCGTTTCCGTGGAGTCGTCCTCTTCACGCAATGTGTCCTACTAGCGTTCACACCTTGCCACTTGCTCGCGTTCACATGGTGTCACCTGCTAGCGTCTACGTGACGCCACCTCGTGCACGCGATAGCTATGGACCAGAAACGGAAAGACACCACCCCAGCTACGACCCCGCGATATTGAAAGTTCAGGCACTCGCCCATCTACGACCACCTACCACCCACCTACGATACCACCCCACCTACAAACCATTTCCGTCCCAGCGGGACATACGCGGGGTGGTGTCGAGTGGTTGTTGGTCGACCCTCCTCCTAGCGTTATCGCGGTGTCACCTGTTAGCACTGACGTGGTGTCACCTCGTTTATGCGATGTCACCTGCTAGCGTTTCCGTGACGTCGCCTCGTTCACGCAATGTAACCGATTAGCGTTCAAACATGTTGTTCACTTGCTCGCGTTCACAGGATGTCATCTGCTAGCGTGTACGCGATGCTACCTCGCGCACGCGATAACGCGATAACTATGGACCAGAAACGAAACGACACCACCCCAGCTAAGACCCAGCGAAGTTGAAAGCTCGGGCACTCGCCCAACTACGACCAACTACGACCCACCTACGATACCACCCCACCTACAAGCCATTTACATCCCAGCGGGACACACGTGGGGTGGCGTCGATTGGTTTTTGGTCGAGCCTCCTCCTAGCGTTATGGCGGTGTCACCTGTTAGCACAGACGTGGTGTCACCTCGTTTACGCGATGCCACCTGCTAGCGTTTATGCGATGACACCTGAATACCCGACGTCCCATCAAGTGAACGCATGCAGATAACATCACGCAAACGCTCGCATGTGACAACAAGCCATCGTTAGCTACTGGCACTGCGAAAACACCAGCAGGTGCCACGGTGTCATCACGTAAGCGGCAACAAATTAGCAGGTGGCTCCAGGTAGACGAGACGGTAGCTCGTGGCACCACGCTAAATGCAGACAGATGGCATCACGGAAGCGCTAGCAGGTGAAATCACGGAAAAGCGCTAGTAGGTGACATCGCGTGAACGCTAGCAGGTGCCATCACCCAGACGCTTGCAGCCGGCATCATCTCTACACTTGCAGCTGACCCCGAAAACGCTGACACCAACAAAATATGCCAGTAGGTGGCATCGCGTAGACGCTAGCACGTGACACCACTATCACGAACATCTATGGTCCCAGAGCACCAGAACGGGAATCGGAGACCGAAACTGACGAGACACCGCCGGTCCTAAAACAAAAAATATCCGCCATACGTTCGAAGTCCATCAGGCGCCGCTGCGCGGGCAACCGATGAACCTCCACGCCAGCGCACTGCGAGGGCCCCCCAAAGACTAGGCCGTTGGGCACAGGCGTGAAACGTCGAGGGGGCGCTTAAGAAGGCTCGCAAATCATGGCCCGAGGCGCGCGCGCGCGGCCCGGGGCGGGGGCCAGGGGGCGCGTTGGAACAAGGCAATGGGGCCGTCATATCTAGGCCCACAAGTCATCACCCCGCCCGTGGCCGCCCGACACGTGGTCAACGTAGTTACTCACATGCAACCTGATTCTCTCCTCTGGAACAAGAAGAGGACGGCGGTCACGGCCTGCGCCCGTAGACGAGCCGCAAGGCCCGCACGCGCCACCCCCCCCAGCGGGCGCGCCAACGCTGGCCTCGGCCGCGGCGGCCGCCTCGAGGCCAGCGCCAGCCGCCGCGGCACCTGCGTCGCCTGGGCCAGCCGCAATAGCCGTCGCCGCGACGCCATCAGGCACCAGCCTGGCCGCGGCCGCGCCAGCCTACGCGACGGCGCCGCCGGCGCCCGCAGCCGCTGGGCCGCCAACAGCAGCCGCGCAGCTCGCGGCGCGCGCGCTGGCGACTGCTGCCGCTGCCAGCGACTCCGGGACAGCAGACCACAACGCCACCCGCACCGCCGGCGCCGGCCCCGGCGGCTCGCCCAAGGACCCCAGACGGCCAGCGAGGCGCGCCTGGGCCCCCCAGCAGCGGCCGCGGCAGACCTGCAGCGCCGAGCAGCGTAGCGCCTCCTGCAGGTCCAGCCACCCCGGCCTGCGCGGCAACGCCTCCCGCGCCAGCAGGGGGGCCTCCCGTGGCGCCGCGGTGGGCCGCGCCTGCGACCCCGGGCAGGCACGGCTCCGCCTCTGGCAATTCCGCGCATCCAGCCCGAAGCGGCCGCCGGGCCGCAAGGGCCGCCAACGGCGCCACCGAGGCCGCAGCAGCGGCCGCCAGCGAAGCCGAGTCCGCGATTTGCGCCTGCGCCAATTGAAACCTTGCCGCACATTCGCTGGGGCTCTCCTCTGGGGCGGCTGGGGGCACCTCTGGGGCCGCCGGCACGCCGCTGGGGCCGCCCGGCGCACTGACGGAGCTGTCCGGAGCGCGACGTCGCCAGCAGGGCCGGCCGGGCCAGCGCTCGCGGCCGGGCCCGCCTCGAGCTCTGCCTCCGCAACTGCGGCCCCCGAGGCAGGGGCCGCGCAGCTGGCGCCGCCTGAGCCGGGCGCGCTAGCCAGCACTCCGCCGCCGGCCAAGCCGGCCGCCCCGCCCGCGCGGGAACGCCCGTCTTGGCCTCGCAACGCGCAGGCGGGGCCAACTCGGCGAGAGCGGCCTCCAGCTCGGCGTCGCCCACCACGCCCACCGCGCCCAGCCGAGCTGCCACCCTAGCCCCTAGCCACGCCGTCGGCCTCGCCCGCGCGGGAGAGGCGATCCCAGGCCAGCCGCCCGCGGCGCGAAGTGCTTCGCCGAACGCCATGAGCCGCGCCTCCCCGCACGCGAGGGGCCGAGCTCCCTGGGGTCGGGAGCCGCCACGCACGTCGGGGCCTTCAGCCCCGGGCCCCCGCTGGCTGGACGAGCCTCGCTTCGGCCTCGGCCGCCGGCGTCGACGCCGGCACGAATTGGCCGGACTGGGCAGCGGAAGGCCGCGCCCCAACCCCCCCCGGCTTGGGCGACGAGGCCGTCGACCCGCGCCCGGCGAGGGCCGCCCGCCGCCGGGAGAGAAGCAGGCGCCGCGCGCCCCCCTGGCGCGCCACTGTTGTCCTCGAGGAACGCTGAGAGATCTCCCGCGACCCCAGCAAGCCCTTCCAGCGAGCGGCAGGCCATCGGCTGAGACTCTGCACGAGCTGCCACGGAAGCGGCGGCAGCCAGCTCGACCGCCGGGGCGAGGCCGAGCCCAGACTGGCCCGCAGGCAACCCAGCCTGGAGGCACGGGAGGGGAGGAACCTCGCACGCAAGGGAACGACCGAGCGCGGCCACATGGCGACGTCGTCGAAAACCGCCAGGGCCCGGGCGCTGATATCGGTGCCAACAGACCGGAGCAGGCGCGCCACCGCGCAGACGCCCGCGCAAGACCGCAACAATATAAACTCAGCAGGTGCGCCCTCCAAGTCTGGGAAGCGCGACCTGCCGGCACGCTCGGCGGAACAACGCCGCCACGGCGGCGGGCGCCCCGTGGCGGGCGTCGGCATCCACGCCCAAAGCGCGCCAAGTGCAACACGTCGCCCGCGGGCGTCGCGCGCGCGCCCGCCGCGAAAAGGTTGATCCACGCTCATGGGCGGGGGGCGTCGCTGGAGCCCACAACTCTCGCCACGCTCGCGGCGCCGACGGCTGCAGACCCAGCGCCAAGCACCCGCGGGATGGCGTCGACGTCGCGCTCGTAGCAGAAAGGCTGACCGTCGTCGAGGTACCACTCGTCGAATAACTAAACCCCCTGCTCGGCGAGATCAGCCCGCGCGCCCTCGACCGCGCCCAGCGCCGCGGCGCCGGTCAGAGGGCCGCCAAGGAGGTCGTCTTGCAGCGCGTCCCGGGGGACCCGGGCACCCCCCCACTCAGCAGCCGGACCCGGGATGGGGCCGCGTGCCACCACTCTGGCCACGCTGGCAAGACAGGGAGATGCCGGCCGCGGAATTCTCGGGCATCGCCCCACCCGAGGCTGGAGGACGCGCTGCAAAGGTCAATATCAATGACCGCGGCGCGCCGCCCACGGAGAAGGGGAACTCGCCCCGTCGCCAGCCGGAACGCCGCGACAGCACCGAGACCCCCGGTCCCGGGAGCACCTGCGCCGGACTGGTGGTGCTGCACAGCTCCCCAGCGGCGCCACGTCGTCAAAGGCGAGCCGCCCCGCCACGACCCGGCGCAGCACCTCGCCCACGCGGACGGGCCGAGGCGCCGGCCAGCTCTTCCGCTCGAGAGAACAGAGATTGCTCTCCAAGGCCCATCTCGAAGCGGCAGCGAGCGGCCCGGCCACCGCCGCGCGGCGCACGCTGCGAAGGGCAGAGCTGAGCGGCCCGCAGACGCGGCGGCGGCCCACGCCAAGGGCTCCTCGCAAGTGCTTCGGCCGCACCCCAGAAGGGCCAGGAGCCGACACCGCCACAAATCACCCGCCCTGCATCGGGCCGCGGCACCCCTGCTCGTCGCCATCCGCCTCGGCCGGCGCGGTCGCCAAGCTCGAAGGCGCCCGCCGCCCGCGTCGGCTGTCCAGGAGCAGGGCGGCCGCCCAGCCTCAGGCGCGCCGGTCGCCAGGCGCCAACGGCGCCGTCTCGGCGGCCAGCCCTGCGACGGCGCGGCAGCAAGCCCCCTTTCGCACGAGCGCGCGCGCGCGCGAGCACCCCGCGCACCCGCGGCGCTCCTGCGAAGGCGCCGCGCCTCGCGCCTCGCCCGAAGCAGTTCCTCCGCCACGCAGATCGAGGAGCTCCGCGAAAACACCGCCACGCCAAAGGTCGAAACGCAAGTTCAAATCGACCCTGGGACTGGACACCGCCGGGGGTGGCGCCAGCAGCAGCTTGCGCACTGGCGACGGCGTTGGCGCGCCGGTCGCCCTCCGCCACAGCGCACAAAACTGGGGCGAGGATGGCCGTCCACCGCTCCTGGAAAGCGACGAGCAGGTGCACCAGGGCGCTGGAGGGCAGCGCCTACTCCCTGACCTCAATGTCATCGGGCAGGTCGACGAGCGCCGGGAGCTCGCTCGCCTCGCGCGCGTCGCTGTCGCGGAGGCCGGGCCGCGCGGCTGAGCGCATCTCCTGGCTGGAAGGGCACCGGCGGGGCGGTGGTTTTACACCAAAAGGATATGTGGGAGCTCGTGGACGGAGGCACACCCCGAACAATGAGCTCGCCCCAAGCCTGGGCAATGGAAAGGGCGGCGTCAACGTGTCGCGCGCGCAGGTGCTTCGTGAGGCATCGAGCGCGTTGCCCCGCGCAGATGTCGCAGAGAGGGCAGCAACGCGCGGGGCAGGCAGCTCGGAAGGGGGCACCGCAAACAACGCCACGGTTTCCTCGTCGCCTGCGAGGCCTGGCCAAGGCGCACACGGGGGCGGCGCATCGGAACTGGCAGGCGCCCCGGCGGGCGCTCCGGCGGGCCCCGGCGGCGCTGGCGTCTCGCCACGCGAATCGGCGCCGCGGCGCCCAAGCTCCCCAGCGGGCGCGAGGCCACGCGCACCAGCCTCCGCGGCCCCTCCTCCAGCAGCACGCCCAAGGTCACTGATCACGAAACCGACGTCTATGATCGCCGGGGCCTTGGGGCCCCTCCGAACGTCCTGGAGACTCCCCAGCGGCAGCGTCGGCACCCCTCCCCTGGCGGCGCCTGCGACCCCCTCTGCGCCAGCGGCAATCTCCCCAGCAAGCTCGGGACCCAGCTTGGAGGCCTCGGCGGCCCCTAGTGGACGCGGGGGCAACTCTGGCGCAGGCAGCGGCGATTCCATGCTGTCAGGGAGCCCGTCGCCGGCGCACGGCCAGCGCTGGCCGCTCGCTGCCCACCGGCGCGCCTGGGTCGCGCAGACGCGGAGGAGGGTTCCGATCTGGGGACCGCGCCTCCTCCTCTCCCTCCTCCTCGCGAAATCCGTCCCCAGGGCCCGGCGTGGGAGCACTGCCCAAAGGCCCTTTTTCTGGCCGCCGCCGCCGGCCTGGCCGCCCGCGATGCTGGAGGGCCTGCAACGGCTGGATGCCCGTGCCCCGGGCCAGCGGCGGCCAGACCTCCAGCCCCAAGGCCCGCGGCGGCGCCCGAGCCTGATGCGATAATTTCAAACGGTTTGGCCATATCGCTCCGTAGTTCCCGCCCTTTTCTTGGCAGCATGCACCGCGGCCCCAAGTG
The DNA here is from genome assembly GCA_963575745.1 of Prorocentrum cordatum. Lineage (NCBI taxonomy): Eukaryota > Dinophyceae > Prorocentrales > Prorocentraceae > Prorocentrum > Prorocentrum cordatum. The sequence goes on along the minus strand of CAUYUJ010018169.1, from coordinate 38,272 downwards.
GAGAGCGATCGCGCTGTCGCCTCGGCGGTTCGGCGACGAGCCTGCTGCAGTCACCTTGCAGAGGGCGGCAGGCCCCGCGCTGCTGCCCAGCCGAACACCAGCTCGTGAATGCGGGAGGATCTGCACAGGGTCCAAGCCTCTGTCACGGTGTAGCGCGGGCAAGTGCGCTGTGCTATGGCTGAGCCGCTGCCGAGCGCTATTCGTGACGCAGGTGTGGCATATGAGACGTGCTCCTGACGCGCAGCGATTACGTAGCTGATTTGACGCGTCTTACTCCTCCTCAATCGGGTGCGATAGTTGCTTTTAAAACGAACTCATCAGCCTCCTGGAAAACATGTTCTGTGTCGTCGTATAGCTGTATCAATGTGTATTTCGTCATATGTTAATATATGAACGTGTGGTTATATGAAATTATGTACCCCTACATACATACGATTACATACGTACATATGTATGCATATGCCTCTAGATAAAGAGGTGTACAAACATGTGTTAAGCATGTAAGTTGATGCGTGTGTATGTCCCGCACGTTATTCCTATCCCTCTCGTTGTTTGTTGTACTTATGTGTGCATATAGATTCCCTTCAAACATATATATATATATATATATACACAAATTTAAATACATGTACGTGTGTGGATTACTCTTTATGTATAACTCGTCGCTTCTCTTCGTTCCCCATCACCTACCTCCTCCAAGGCCCCGCCGCCTTCGCATGACGGCTAACTTGCCGGTGCCGTAGTCCGCATACGCAGACAAACAGAGCAAGGCAAACACCTGTACCCCTGCAGTGACCCACAGCACGAGAGCGGGGTCCGCCTAGCCCTGGCGAGGGCAAGAAAGACAGCGGAGGGATGGGAGCGAAGGAAAAGGGGAGGGGGGAACGGAGGGAGATGAAGGGGAAGAACGGTGAGGGTGGACTGGGGAGGGGGGAAGGGAGTCGGAGGGAGGAGGAAGAGACCGATCCCAGGCATAGGGCTGCCCTAGCCATCATCGGTGTAACTGGACAAATCTACCGCGCACGTCCTCCTGAGCGACTGAAGAGGAGGGCGGGGTGCCATTCAAAAGAGGGCCGCTTGGCACCAGTCGCGGACCCCATCCCCGCCATCCCCAGTTCCTCCATCGCCCACTCCCCCGTCCTTCTCACCCCCTACCCCCTTCGACGACTACTTTGCTCCAAACCTTGCCAAATCCACGCCGCGCAGGGCTGGCCCCGCACGTCTCTCCTGGGACGCGCCCCGACAAGGCCTCGAGGCGGATCCGGCCGTGGCAACGAGGGCCTCCCCGATAGCCCTGAAGCAAAACGACGACAGCGCAGATGACGCCGACGACGGTAAAGACCAAGACGACAACGACGACGACGCCGACGACGGTGAAGATCAAGACGACGGCGACGACGACGACGACGGCGCGAGGGCGGCTCTGGGACGGCTCGGGGCACGGCGGGCACTACTTACCAACAGGCGCCACAGATAGCTCCCTGCTGACGGCCACGCCCAGTACGTGCCCTCCGCGTCCGCCATCTCGGCCATCCTCTTCAGGAGGACCTCGAAGGGGGAACGATAGGGGGGGACTGGCTCAGGGGGGGAAACATCGACATGGAATCGGCGATACATCGCCGATAGATCGGCGATAGGCACCCGATAGCGACTCCGCACGTTCCTGGGAGGGGTTGGGCTCTCAGGCACCTGTCGGCGATGAATTGGAAGGCGAGGTGGGCACTCGCCTGCTTTCGGGCGGCGCCGAAGGAGACGGTGCTCGCCTTACACCTCCGACTCCCCCTCCTCCTCGACCTCCCCCTCATCCTCCTCCTCCTCCTCCTCATCCTCCTCCTCCTCCTCCTCCTCCTCCTCCTCGACCTCCTCCTCCTCCTCCTCCTCGACATCCTCCTCCTCCTCCTCCTCCTCCTCCTCCTCCTCCTCCTCCTCCTCCTCCCTCCTCCTCCTCCTCCTCCTCCTCCTCCTCCTCCTCCTCTCCTCCTCCTCCTCCTCCTCCTCCTCCTCCTCCTCCTCCTCCTCCTCCTCCAACTCTCCTCCTCTCTTCTTCCTCCTGCTCATTATCATCCCCCTTCTTCCCCCCTGCTTCCTCCTCCTCCTCCTCCTCATCCTCCTCCTCCGCCTCCTCCTCCTCCTCCTCCTTCTCCTCCTCCTCCTCCTCCTTCTCATCATCATCATCATCATCATCATCATCATCATCATCATCATCATCAGCAGCAGCAGCAGCAGCAGCGCAGCAGCAGCAGCATCAGCATCATCATCATCATCATCATCATCATCAGCAGCATCAGCATCAGCATCAGCATCAGCATCATCATCATCATCATCATCATCATCATCATCATCGTCATCATCATCGTCATCATCAGCATCATCATCATCATCATCATCATCATCATCATCATCATCATCATCATCGTCGTCATTAGCATCATCATCATCAGCATCATCATCGTCATCCACCGCTTCTTCTTCCTCCCCTTCCTCATCCTCCTCCTCCGAAGCAGAAGCAGCAGCAGCAGCGACAGCATCCTCATCAGACTCATCAGCAGCATCATCAATAGCATCATCAACAACAGCGTCATCATCCTCATCAGCAGCATCAGCATCATCATCATCAGCATCATCAGCATCATCAGCATCCGCATCATCAGCATCATCATCCTCATCGGCTCATCATCATCCTCATCAGCAGCAGCAGCATGGTCATAATCATCATCATCATCATCATCATCATCATCATCATCAGTCGCATCCACAGCATCATCAGCAGCAGCATCATCATCATCCTCATCCTCATCATCATCCTCATCAGCAGCACCGGCATCATCATCATCATCAGCAGACTCTACACCACCACCATCACCATCAACTTCACCACCACAATCAACATGAATCCTCGTCATCATCCACATAGTCATCATCATCAGAATCATCATCATCAGCAGCATCATTGTCACCATCCTCATCAACAGCAGCAGCATGAGCATCAGCATCAGCATCTACAACATCATAATTTCCCGCAGCAGCAGCAGCGTCATCAGCATCACCATCGACAGCATCATCGTCATCATCAGCCTCATCAGCATCATCATCAGCATAACCAGAATCAGCATCAGCACCATCATCATCAACAGCAGCGACAGCAGCATCTTCCGCATCCTCAACATCAGCATCGACATCAGCACCAGCATCATCAGCAGAATCAGCAACATCATCATCATCATCATTATCATCATCATCATCAGCAGCATCAGCATCAGCATCAGAATCATCATCCTCACCAGCAGCAGCATCATCATCAGCATCATCATTATCAGCCGCAGCAGCCTCATCAACCTTGTCGTCATCCTCATCAGCAGCAGAAGCAGCAGCAGCATCAGCATCAGCCTCAGCACCATCAGTATCATCATCGTCAGCAGCAGGATCCTCGTCCTCATCATCAACATCATCATCAGCATTGACGTCAACACCACCACCATCAGCATCATCAGCATCATCCTAATCAGCATCATCATCAGCAGCAACATGGTCATCAGCAGCAGCATCATTGTCAACATCCTCATCAGCAGCGTCATCGTCATCATCAGCATCGTCAGTATCAGCAGCAGCGTGATCAGCATCAACAGCGTCATCATCAACATCGTCAGCATCATCATCAGCATAATCAGCATAATCGCCATCAGCATCATCGCCATCAACATCATCATCAGCATCATCAGCAGCAGCGTCAGCATCAGCATCAGCATCAGCATCAGCAACATCATCAGCAGCAGCATCATCAGCATCAGCAGCACCATCATCGTCATGATCAGCATCAGGCTCACAGCACTACCACCACCACCACCATCAGCATCATCGTCAGCACCATCATCAGCGTCGTCATCATCAGCATCAGCACCTTCATGTATCTCCACCATCATTATCGGCATCACCATCACCACCACCACGACCATCACCATCATCATCATCATCATCATCACCATCACCATCACCACCACAATAATCAGAATCATCCTCATCAGCATCAGCATTGCAGCATCATCATCATCATCATCATCATCATCATCATCATCATCATCATCATCAGAATCAGCATCAGCATCAGCATCAGCGTCATCATCATCATCAACAGTATCATGACCAGCATCAGCATCATCATCGTCATCGTGATCAGCAGCACCATCACCACTATCATCATCATTATCACATCCATAATCAAAATCAGTATCATCATCAGCAGCAGCAGCTACATCATCATCATCATCAGCAGCATCAGCATCATCAACATCCACATCAACATCGTCACCAACGTTAGCATCATCAGCATATTCATCATCATCATCATCATCATCATCAGCGGCAGCATCAGTATCTTCATCATCACCTTCATCAGCAGCCACATCATTATCATCATTATCAGCATCATCATCAGCAGCATCATCATCATCATCACCATAATCATCATCAACACCTGCATCATCAGCATCAGCGGCAGCAGCATCATCATAATCATCAACACTAGCATCCGCATCATCATCAGCAGCAGCATCATCATCCTCATCATCATCAGCATCATCACAGCAGCATAAGCATCATCATCATCATCATCATCATCATCATCATCATCATCATCATCATCATCATCATCATCATCTCTACCCTCCCCCTCCCCCACCGCCCTCTGAAAATATCTGGGAACTTCGGGAAACATCCGCAAACCACAAACGAACAAATGGAAAACTACAAAAACAGCCGAGAACGAGCACAAGGTTCCGAAAGTATCCCTCTCACATTCCCCCTGCCCCCCGTCTCTAGAGCAAACAAGAAGCCCTAAGCACCTGGAGACGCCCTGCAGACTGCAGCCAAAGAAAAAAACTCCAACGGCGCGATCCTCAACCTCTCTCCGCCCCCTCCTCCCTCTCCTCCTTCATCCTCGTCCCTCTCCTCCTTCATCCTCATCTCCCACCTCATCCTCAGCCTCATCCTCCTCCGCGTCCCCATCAGCACCATCATCACCATCCACAGTGCCCAGGGAGCGCTCCCCCAGGCAGCACTGCCCAGATCTCCGAGGGTGTGGGGGAACGCGCGCGCGAAAAGGTGGCCTCTGCCGCTGCAGCCGCCGCCATTCCTCCGTCAGCGCCGACATCGCCAAGAGTGGATCTGAGGCCTCAAGGGGTCAACGCTGTGAAAAGATCACTGCGTCGGGGGTCTGGGGTGGCACCGGCTGGACGTCGTCGGACTGGTTGCGGCCCCTATTTCGCTTCCCGCCGTGGTCAGGAAAGCACCCTTTTTCCGTACCCAACAGTCATTGTGGCAGCACGGTGACTGTATCTTGAGCAAGCTTGGACACATCTTGAAGCCTCGGCGCTGTCCCCACGACCAGTTTTTAATCCTGGAAAGTTCTCAACAGTCCGAGGCCCTAGACGCTACGACGCAAGGGGGTCTGAGATCGGCGCCACCCTTCCTCGGCGCGCCTTGAAGACGGGGTCCAGCACCTGGTAGAACGGAGAGTTGGCCCAGTCGTACGCATACCAAGCCCGCACCTCTTTCTCCGTCGCTTCTAGCACTCCTGTGGCGCGTTGCGACTTCACCATCAGAGTCCCCCCCTCATCCACTCGCATGGTAGATGGGAGGAGGCGGGAGGGAGAGCGCAGCAGGTGAAGCGACAGCAGAGAGGGGAGAAAAGAGGAGTGAAGGAGGAGCGAGAGGAGAGAAGGGAGGAGGGCTGAGGCCGAGACGAACTAAGAAAATGGTGAAAGGCCCAGTCTGGCGCGCGCCAGACGGCTGCAGAAAGCAAGGACGCAAAACGACCGATCTGCCCTCCCCCCTTCCCTCCAAGGTCGCCCCCACCCTCCAGGGCATCCCCGCCGTTTTTCTCTTCATTCCCGCTCCCCCACATTTTTTTTGTTGGAGGAGCAGGAAGTGGGAGCGGACAGCGATAATATACACGACTCCTGTACGACTCATGTACGTCGCAAGGCCAAAGATTCGGGCAAAGAAAAACGGGTACGGGCCTCGCCACACTTACGATGCTGCTTACTGCAGGCGCCGGCTGGGACAACAAATCCTGCCCCCCCTGAACAGACAGACGCCAACACAAAGGAGCTACCTGTGACAATTATTGCTCGGGCGATTGGTCAAGGAGGAGAGGAAGCAGAAGAGGAGGGAGAGAATCAAGCTTGCCAATGATACGCACTTGCTTGGCAGCGTATCTTCCCATGGCCTGCCGAAGCGTTGTGCGGCACTCCCCTTACCGAATGGCCTAGTCGGCCGAACCAGTAAATCCAACACAACATGGGACAAGAGAGGACGAGAAAGGAGGACGAGGAGGAGAGGGAGAAGAAAGAATAGGCCGGCAGAAACCGAACCTTGATCATGCGACGCATACTGGGCCCCGTCCCAGCCAATCGCATGTGCCCGACTGGGCGCCCTGTGAGCTACGGCTCACCGCTGTGATCGGACAGAGGCGAGGGAGCAGGCGGGAAGGAGACAGAGAACAAGCGGGTACCCCGACGGGGGAAGGACCTCCCCCGCCGAGGACATGCAGGCAGCAGGAACATGCATGGCGGACTAATGTACAGTCAACAAGAGGAGGCAGAACTACAATACAACAAATAATAGGAACGGTACCCCAGAGTTCACGCTGTGGTGCCGCTGTCGCCATGCCCCCGTCTGCCTTCGTGACAGAACTCTCGGAAGGCGCCGTGAAAGTCTCGGTCGGGGATGTCCCGGTGCCTCGCCATATTGTGCGTACGGTAAGGTCCCGCCCCCCCACATATACTCATCCGCACCCTGCCTCCATACATCGTTCGCGGTCCCTCCATCTCCGCCACAGCACCCCTTGAGAGAGATTCGGGGGTTGCTAAAGATCCCTGGCCCAAGGTGTCCCCAGTTCTTCGTTCTGTTTTGGAGCCCCTCGGGCCCCCTGGGCCTCCTGAGGGGTGTTCTGGAGGCAGCGGGGTGCCTGCTTGGAGATCCTGGGGACACCTTGGGCCAAGGGCACGCCTGGCCGCACCCGAGAGATAGGGAGCCCACAAAGGAGGTACGCGCCCAACCACTCACATGGATACGGCCCCCCAGGCCGCGAGACAAACCTCGTGATACCGACGTTTGCGCCATGCGCCATGCGCCAGCGTGGATTCGTGTACGTGTACGTCCTTCCCTCGTTCCTGCGAGAGACAGAGAGAGAGAGAGAGAGAGAGAGAGAAAACAAAAAAAAAAAAAAAAAAAAGAGAGAGAGAGCGCCCCGCGCAGAACTCCTTCCGGCCTGACGTCGGCGACGGCCTGATCGGGAGCACCCCCATCGGCGGCGCAGGCTCCCGCCCCCTCCGCGACGGGCGCGTCAGGGGCGGCCATTGCCGCCCGGGCCGGGCGCCGCTTCTGGGCGCAGGTAGCCCCCTGGCAGGCAGAGCCCGCGGGCCAGGCGCGGCGGCCCGCAGCTCTTCCCCGCAGGAGGGGCCGACAGGTGAGGACGGGCTCTGCTCGAGGTCTTCGGACGTTCTCGTCGCTTCTCGGCGGTTGCCCAGCCTGTTGATGCCTTCCAGCCGCTGCGCCTCGCCGACAGCCCTCCGGAGGTGCCCCGTTCGTCCCGAGACGGCCGTCGGAGGCCCCCCACTGCGACCCCGGACACCGCAGGGGCAGAGAAGACGTGCTGTGAGGTCGGCGCGCGGCAAGCGCGCGGCGGAATCGACGAGACTGTACGGGCGAGCCCCGAAAAAACGCACGCCCACTGGGCCGATAGTTTACCCTCGCGTTCCCCGAGCCTTTCCACGGGCCACCCACCCCATGCCGACGGCTCCCAACTCTTCGCCACGTGCCATACGGCACACAGATTGCACAGGCGGCCCAAGAATGAATGGTCCTCGTATGTGATCCAAATCTGCTGGGATGGCCGTAGAAACTGCCATGGGAATTCCAGACAACGCGAAAATGTACGAAGAAGTGTGCCGAGACGGCCGCCCAAACAACTTCGCGAAGCCACAATGACTACCCCTGACTCCCCAGAAGGGCCTTCATAAGACCCCCAGTCTGGCAGATTCGCTAAACCACGAATGGTATTGCTGCGGTTGTCCGACCATGTGCGGCTTCCAGTACTGTCTACACAATAAGGAACACCAAAAGGCCGCCGAAGACGCGAGCAAGAGTCCCTACACGGACAAATAATGCAAAATCCGCCGACCCCAGAGGCGTGTGAGAGAAAGTCTCCAACATTGTCCGGCATCCCCACTTCGGGGGACTTCAGTTCTTCGGACCCCCAAACCACGCGTTCTCGCCCGAAACCCACCCATACCCTCCTCCTGGCCCCGGCAAATCCATTCCGAAAGAGCTCTGTTCTGAGGACCCCCCACACGACAATTTCTCGCCCGAAACCCTCCCCTCCTGGCCCCGGCATCCTCACCCCGGGAGAGATCTCGGATCCCCCACACCACAATTTCTCGCCCGACACCCACCCATACGCCCCTCCTCGCCCCGGCATCCCCACCCCAAGAGAGCTCTGTTTTTAGGACCCTCCACACGACAATTTTTCGCCCGCAACCCACCCATACCCCCCCTCCTGGCCATGGCATCCCCACTTCGGGTGACATCTGTTCTGAGGACCCCCCACACCAGAGTCTCTCGCCCGAAACCTACCCATACCCCCCTCCTGGCCCCGGCATTCCCACCCCGGGAAAGGACTGTTCTTGCAACCACCCACACGTCAATTTCTCACCCGAAACCCATACCCACACCCCCCTCCGGGCCCCGGCATCCCCACCCCGGGAGACGCTGCTCTTGGGACCCCCCACACGACAACATTTTCGCCCGAACCCCTCCCATACCCTCCTCCTGGCCCTGGCACCCCGACCCGGGGAGAGCTCTGTCCTTCGGACTTCCACGCGACGATTTCTCACCCGATACCCACCCACACACCCTTCCTGGACCCAGCATCCCCACCACGGGAAAGATGTGTTCTTGGGACCCTCGGTACGACAATTTCTCACCCGAAACCCACCCATACCCTCCTCCTGACCCAGGCATCCCCAACCCCGGGAGAGCTCTGTTCTTGGGACCCCCCACACGACAATTCCTCGCCAGGAACCCACCCTATACCCTCCTCCTGGCCCCAGCATCCACCCTGGGAGAGCACAATTCTTGGGATCCCCTACTCGACAATCCCACCAGCCCTCTGGGCGTAGGTGGTTCCGGGAGTTTCCTCTTCCATCGTCCCTTCTTCCCTTTCGGGGAGGGATTTACCCCTCCCCCTACCCCCCCCCCCTGGACCTGGACCGAGGGTTTCGCTGGTAGTTGGAGCCTCCAAAACGGGCTCGGCGAGGAAGCCAAAATCATCTGTTTCACCTAGGTTTTGGCCGTTTTTAGAAGCCCCCGAGGGGGGGGCGCGAATTGGGGGACCCCATTCGTTTGATCGATCACCTCCAAGATGGCCCCAAGAGCGCTCCCAAGGCTCCCAAGAGCGCCCCAAGAGGGCCTCAAGAGGCGCCCAGGAGGCCCCAAGAGGTTCCCAAGAGGCCCTGAAGAGGCTCCCTAGACCCCCAAGAGGCCTCAAGAGGATCCCCGAGGCATCCAAGAATCCCCCAGGCGCTCCAACAGGACTCCAAAACAACTTCCAAGGGACATCCTAGGAGGCTCTCGTGCACGTCATTGTTTTCGTTCCTTCTCATCTTTCTCCTCCTCCTCCTCCTCCTCCTCCTCGTCGGCCTACTCCTCCTCTTTCTCCTCCACTTCATCAGCCTCACCCTCCTCCTCCTCCTTTCCTCTTCTCTTCCTCCCCCTCCTCATCCTCCTCCTCCTCCTCCTCCTCGTCCTCCTCCTCCTCCTCCTCCTCCTCCTCCTCCTCCTCCTCCTCCTCCTCCCCCTCCTCCTCATCAACCGCCTATTCCCCCTCCTCCCTCCTCCCTCCTCCCACTGTTCCCACCTGCTGCCCCTCCTCCCCCTCCTCCTCCTCCTCCTTCTCATCCTCCTCCGACTCCTCCTCAATCCTCGCCCTCTTGGGTAAGACGGGTCCCCCAGCCATTTGCTACTCTGTATGCTCCCTCACTTCCCTGATCACCGCAATTCGCCTGGGCATCGTCTTTGGACGGGCTGGAAGGGGGTACTTTTTGATCTGCGGCCCCAAGGACGGCTCCAGAGAGCGGGGTCAATCTCGACAGGGGCGCAATGCGAGACGATTGGCAACGAAGGCACATAGGCCAACGCCGCAATGCACATGCGAGGGACAAAATGAGCCTCATTAGGGCCGACCCGGGAACGGAAGACGGCAGCAGACTGGAAAAGCCGGCGGAGGGTCGCACTGTGGCGCCAGCCCCCACAGACCAAGCCCGCGAGAAGGCGGGAACGCTGTGCGGGCAGCACAGAGCCCGAGGAAAGGCACCGCCAAACGCGACGAGGAGGAGCAAAGGGGGGACAGGCGCAGGAGGCGACGAGGGGAGGGGGAAGGAAGGAAGCCTCACTCACAGAGCACCTAAAGTGCTCGAAGACAGGTGCGTCGAACCATGACAGGCGTCGGCAGCCTAGTCGTGAGAGTCCCAGCTGCAACTTCCTTGCCACTGTCGATGGGGGGAACGCTGCGTGGTACCACGGCTAAACCACCCAGCGGGAGGCCTGCGGACCTGCCCGTGGGAGAACCGCTGGGCTGTCGCGGGCCACATGCGCCGTGCACCGTGGAAAAGGTCGTTGGCGTCGTTGGCGCACGCGAGCAACAAGTCCGCCCAGAGGAAGGGGGCGACGTCACAGGCGAAGCCGGGGGCCGGAGGGGCGGGCCTGCCATGTGAAGGCTCAGTCCTGTCAAAGGATGGACCACTTGCACAGGAATCCTGCCTCCGCAAGCCCACCCGCCGGAGCCAGCGGGTGATCGCACTCCGCCGCTGGAAAAGGCGTGACCACCTCGGAGCAAGCACGCGAACGTTGCCACGATGGGGGGGGGCCGAGTGGCGTGGCACACCACATCAGTGCGCGTGGCGGAGGGGGGGGGGGGGCGCAGCCGATAGCCGCAAATCTGGTAAATAAAAAAGGAAGGGAGAGGGGCAATGCCGGTGGGCCCGGCGGCGGCGGCGACCGCAGAGAACCCAACAACGCGCGCTGCAAGAGTTGTGAACTTGAGGGGGGAAAGGCGCCCGTCAGGTGGGGGGGGGGCGACGCCACCTGACCGGGGCCACCGTAGGTAGGAAGCGTGGAAAGAGAGCGGTACGACAGGTGGAGCACATGGGGTGGGCCTTTGGCCTGCAGTCCCAGTCATCCAAAGTGAGTGCCCAAGCGGACGAAGACGGACCACTGTCGACTGAGAACAAGGCCAAAGGGAACCGTGGGAGTTGAAATTTGTTCCGCCGAATCCTCACGGACTATGAAGCCCACGAACAAGAGTGGGTAGTCTAAACGCAGTGTAATGGCATAGGTGCACCTCAGCCCCAAGAGGTGGCACAATAATATTAAGGCCTCGGCCTGTCACTGCGGTGAAACCAGTCCCCGTCGCGAAGGGGCCACCCATGGAAGGTGTGGCCCGTGGGGGACAGCCGTCCGTGCAGTCTTTATTCCTGACCAATTGCGTGTCTGTGCGCAGCAAAGGGACGGTTGAGGACCATGGGGCTGCCGACCCATTGGGCCCCGCTTGGCACAGAGGGGTCCCATATGGCCCACAGGGTCAGCGCGATGGGGACCACTTTGTATAGAGAGGTGGAGGTTGCCCCCAGCTGCCCGAGGTCGTTGTTGTCCAGAAAGCAAGCGTTGCGTTCCATGACGGTCTGAGTGGCAACTCTGAATATTGACATGATCGGGGGGGGGCGGTCTTGAGCCGCAGACGAGCTGCGCAGGCCAGCCCTTGAGAGAGCGGGAAGGGGCAAACGTGCAGGTGGGAAGGCGAGTAGCGCACAGAGCGACTGTTCCCAGACAGGAGGGCCGACTCCCCAGGCCAGGGAGGGGGGAGGGACCTGGTTCCCGGTGGCGGGCCCCTGTCGCGCTCACTTGGGGGCGGAGTCCCACCCCCAATCGTTTGTCAGCATGGTGGGCATCCCCTCTGGGGAAAAAACCGTTTCCCACTGGCCCTCCAGTCTGCGTCGACCCATGTGTCCTGCTGGTGGTCCCACCCGTCCCAGGACTGCCATGAGCCCCACGGGGCGGCCGATCCTGATGCGCCTGTCTGCGTGGCGACTCCTGTAGTCGGCGCACAGCGGGGGGGACCATGTAGCCTCTTTGCCCTCGTCAGCCGACGGGTTCCAGCGTCCGCCTCCGATGGGCCCTCCCGAGGCGGCTGCCTGCGAGGCGCCTTTGTCGTCGGCAGACTGCGGGGGGGTATTGGAAGCCACTTTGTCCTCGTCGGCCCATGGGTTCCAGCGACCGCCTCCGATGGGTCCTTCGGGGGTACGGGTTCTCGTGTCGCGCTGTGTAAGCCTGCGGTGCTTGTCCAGAATGTTTGGCCATTCAACCTGGAGCTGGTGCTCCTTGTCCATCCTGTACGCATCGTAACCTACTTTGCTCCATGCCTGGAGGAAGTCGTCGCACTGCTGCACCGTATTCTTCCTGGGGTCGGACTTGATGTTGACCCATGTGCTCCCTTGCTTGGTTCCTGCCTTACGGACCCAGGCGCTCCATACTCCGTTGAAAGCACCTCCCAGCGTCTTCTGCAACCTCATGATCTTATCCGGTGCTGGCTCGTCCCTTGTGACATTTGCTTCATTGATGGGCCGCAATTACATGGGGAGACCACCCATGGGATCACCAGGGCGCGCTGGTGGGATTGCTGGTGACTGTGCGTCGCGCCCCCGACCCGCGCTGTGTTGCTGCCTGGGTGAGCTGCGGGGAGGAGGGAAAGAGCGACCTATGGAAGTGTCTTCGGGAATTGTGGGAGGTCGGCGGTCTGTTTTGTTCTCCGGCTGCCTGAGCTTCCTGCCGTCACTGACCGCGCGCGCGAAGGACCGTGCATATGGGGGCCAGGCTTGCGAGTCGACCCTCAGGGGGGGTTGGGACCACAGGGGAGGAGTACTTTGGGCGGACTCCCGACTGTCCGGTCCTGGACTGTCGGCAACGTCTACCTGGTGTGCGGGGCTGGCCTGCACCTCGGAGTCGGAAATGTCTGCTGGGCTGCCGTGCGCCTGGACGTCCGGTTCGGATCCCTTCTTGGACTCATCCCAGTCGATCCCTTCATACTCGCCACCGCCGCCCCCGTACTTGTATGGGGACGGCACGTCTCCTGCGCACCCGTCAGACTGACCTGGTGCGACGATTTGCTGGGGGGACGCGTGGCCATATGCGTGTTGAGAGGTAGGGCCAGACAGTTCCTCCTGGGGCCTGTTGAGCCAAATGGCTGTGGGGGGACCTCCTGTATCAGCGTCACTGGTCTTTGCCACCTTGGGCTGGCCGGCGAGGAGCTCCATCGTTCCTCCTGATAGGTAATCCTCCATCCCTGAGAAAAAAAAGAGTGAGTGCACAAATGGCTGTCGGTGGGGGCACTGTCCTTTCTGATTGTCGAGTTTGTCTGCGAGGCACTTCCATTCCTCCTGGTACTTCGGGTTGCTCTCCACTAGGTCTGTGACAACCCTGGCAGCCGCGGCCCTCTGTCCGTCCCAAGGGATGCGCGGGGGATGGCCCTTGCTGGGTATCTCATCCCCGTAGATAGTTGCAAGAAAGGGCACCACTTGTTCGAGGGGCCACCCCGATTCGTCGGTTACCTCGCCAACAATGTCTCTTTCCAAACGCTGCGCGTGGGCTGCCCTGATGGTGTAGATTGCGTGGCTCCACTCAATCAGGTATTTTACCAACGCGCGGACAGGGCCTCTCGACTCCTCCCCTGCCAGACGGTAGGTGGAGTGCGTGGGGAGCGACGGCGCAGCGGGCGGTGGTAGGTCGGGAAGCGAGTACCTGAAGGTGACCCCTCCGGCTGGGGCCCCTTGTGGCTGCCCGGCGGGGGGCTGTGCTGACCGGCCGTCGCTTGGTGGGGTTGGTGCGTCAGAGCCTGCGACTGGCGCGCGGCTGGTTGTGGAAAGGTGCGCGGACATGTCGTAGTTGCACCAGTTCTCTGTGGCGTCGTTTATGGCCGGCCTCTTGGTCGGGGAGGCTGGGTATATCTCGCTGGGGCACTGGTCAAGTATTCGATCGAGGGCGCTTGGGGCAATGTTCCAGATGTGAACCAGGCACCTCCTGCACGCCCATCCTGCGTTCCACTTCCTTTTGATCCACAGCAGGGGCATCGCGTCCCACGGCGGGAGGCCTGTCTGCTCGTTGCAGTCTGCGTCTGCCTCTGGGCACCACATGAAGCAGCCAAGGGCTGGGTGGCCTGGCGACCACTCTAGCAGGGGGGAACAGGGGGGACAGGTGTCACAAGTGGCCGTGTACAGTTGGGTGAGGTGCGCTTCGGTGCCGAACCTGCCGTCGGTGAGCCTGTGTGGTGGGAGTGCGGTGCCTGCGCTGGCTGGCTGGAACTGGCGCGGCGTGCGCATGACGAGGTTATTCAGAGAAGCTGGGGCTGGGGCGTCGGTAGGCTGCCCGAACCCCAGCGGTAGCCTGGACAGTGAGGGGAGAGTCCTGGCTCTCTTGCGTGCACGGTCGTCTTCCACTCTGCGCTTGTACTCCTGTAGTAGCTACTGCATGGACTTCTTGTTACTGCGCTCCGTTGAGTTGGGATCGGGGACGTGTATCCCCTTGCTTTCCAGGGAGCTGACCCAGCATTGCTCGCAGAGCCATCTGCAGTTCTTGCCCTTCGTGTACGCCTGAGCTCGGTTCTGGGCTAGCAGTTCCCAGGTGTCGTCATCCTCCCAAGTGCCTGCTGCTCCCTGCAGTCCTGTGTTGTTGCATCCGTCGCAGTTGTAGGTGGCGTCCTTCTGCAGCCTGCAGAAGCGGTCGTCTCGAACGATCGGGGGGGACAGCGTTGTTCCTGGGACCGGGGAGGCCAGGATGTCTTCGTCGAGACGGTGGTTGGAAATTGCAACCCTGCCCCCTAAGGTCCTCCATGGTGTGTTGACTGCCGAGCCCCACGTCTGATCCCGTCAAAGCCTTGTGCAACTGGCAGATGGAGCAGTCTCCACTGCTTAGCTGCTTGACGTTCGCTGGCTGGACTATTGCCTCCAGTAAGCGTACGGGGGCCTCGAGGGTGAAGTCATGCTCCTGCATTGCTCTACCCATGTCCTGGGGCATTTGTGCTCAGCTGCGATCTCGTGGTGATGAGCGTATGTGGCCAACGTGCTGATGTGGTGAATGATCTGCTCTAACTTGGTGTGGAGGGAGGCAAAGTCCGGGAGCTGGACCCCCCACGTCTCAGCGAACTGCGGACCTAGATCGAGCAGCAGACTGAATTCAGACCTCTAGGTACAGACGAACGCGCTTGATCAGTCTGAATTGGTTTCTGTGCGTATCAGCTCTGTAGCTTCCCTGGAGCTCGAGTTAAGTACAGAGAACCGACAGTCCCTCTCTCGCGATGACCGGATCTCTTTAAATCGATTCATATGACAACCAGCACTGTAGCCCCCTCTCAGAGCAAGTTAAGTGAAGAAAACCGAGAGCAATTCTCAAGATAAGTCGACCAATACGAATAATTTCGCGAAGACCGAGTTCAGAGCTCTGGATTCGACAGACAAACGCAACTGACGATTCTGAATCAGTTTTTGAAAAAAATCAGCTCTGTAGCTGTCTTACAGCTCGAGTTAAGTGCAGAAAACCGAGAGTTTCTGTCAAGATGACTCGAATAATACGAATAGGTTTGCGGACCTAGCTCGGCTCACAGACCGAGTTCAGACCTCTGGATTTAACAGACGAACGCGCCTAATCATTCTCAATACGATAGGTGTGCTTTCCAGCTCTGTAGCTGCCCTACAGCTCGAGTGAAGTACACAATACCAACAGTTTCTGTCTAGATGACTCGAATCATACAAGTAGGTGTGCGGTCCTAGCTCGGCTCACAGACCGAGTTCAGACCTCTGGATTCAACAGGCGAACGCGTCTATGCATTCTGAATGCGACAGGCGTGCTAACCCGCTCTATAGCTGCCCTACAGCTCGAGTTAAGTACAAAATACCGACAACGCGTATCAAAATGACTCGAAACAGCCGATCTCGCCACAGTGCTTTTTGGCCTTCAAAGTTACCCGATCGAGCTGAGATCAAGATGGCGAGCGGTAATATGATCGAATATCACGTGGAAAAATGCTAGAGCTCTAACAAATGGTCATATTTCGAGAACAAAGTGTTCAACCGACCACTTGTGAGCGTCCAAAACCCGGATAGCGAGGCCACGCGCGGAGCGCGAAGCGCTCCAACACGCCACACGGGGACTTCTGCCGGGCCGCCGGAAACGATGCGCGGGACGCAGGAAACCTCGCAGGAGACGCTTGCAGGGGCGCCGTTTACGATGCGTGGAGCCCTGCAAAGCGCGCAAGGAAGATCTGCCTAGGTGCCTGGAAGAACTGGGCGCCGGCGGTAAACCGTCAACCTTTCTTACCGCCGGGGGACTCGTAGAGCTTCCTGACAATATATACTGTGGGAAAAAAACTCCAAAGAACGACTACTTTTCAAGCCCAAGCGATGTCAGACCTCTCAAGATAACGCTAACAAAAAACAAACAGTTTCGAAACCCAGTTCGAGTATCAAACCGAGTTCAGACCTCTGAATGCGACAGACGGGCGCGTCTAATGTCTGCGAATCCACTCATGTGATTCCAACCCTAAAGCCCCCCAACAGCCCGAGTTAAGTGCAGAAAACCAACAGTATCGACTCGAATAATATAATAGTTTTGCGAACCTAGTTCGAGCAGCAGGCCGAGTTTCGAGCTCTGGAATCGACCGAAAGACGCGCCTGATGTGTGCAAATCGATAGATGTGACCTGCAGCACTGTAGCCCTCCCCCAGCACGAGTTCAGTGCAGAAAATTGAGAGCACGTCTAGATCATTCGGACAATACGAACAGCTTCGCGAACCTAGCTCGGCTAGCAGACCGAGTTCAGAGCTCTCGGTTCAATAGGCGAACGCGACTGATGATTACCCATCGATGTCTGTCACAATGAGCCCTGTAGCTGCCCTACAGCTCGAGTTAAGTACAGAAAACCGAGAGCGTCTATCAAGATGACTCGAATAATACGAATAGGTTTGCGGACCTAGCTCGGCTAGCACACCGAGTTCAGACCTCTCGATTGGACAGGCGAACGCGCGTGATGATTCTGAGTGCGATAGGTGTGCTTACCAGCACTGGAGCTGCTGAAGCTCGAGTTAAGTTCAGAAAACCGAGAGTGTCTATCAAGATGACTCGAATAATACGAATAGGTTTGCGCACCTAGCTCGGCTAGCAGACCGAGTTCAGACCTCTGGATTCAACAGGCGAACGCGCCTGATAATTCTGAGTGCGATAGCTCTGCTTACCAGCTCTGTAGCTGCCCTACAGCTCGAGTTAAGTACAAAATACCGACAGCGCGTATCAAGATGACTCGAAGCGGTCGTTCCCGCCGGGACGCTTTTTGGCCTTCAAAGTTATCCGATCGAGCTGAGATCAAGATGACGAGCGGGAATAAGATCGAATATCACGGGAAAAAATACTAGAGCTCAAACGAATTGTCAAATTTTGAGAACAAAATTTTGAACCGACCAAAAGTCACCAAAAGGTCCGTCGAGATTTTTCTTGCCAACTAGCTCTCCAGCGCTCCGGAACTGGCGCCGGCGGTGAACCGTCAACCAAGTCACCGCCGGGAACCTCGTAGAGCTCCTTCCACTGGTAAGAGTGCTCAGAATCGACACCAAGTCAAAAAAAAAGAGATTTTTCGAAAATCATAATTTTCGATTTTTTCGATATCAGTTCCCGGAAGTCAACTCGTGCAAAAATGTATCGGAGCAGCTGAGCTGCTGTCAGGGAGGAGTTTATATGCCAATGCGACGCGCAAAAATCTGCTTTCTCAAAATGAATTGTCAAATATCTTTCAAAAAGTTGCAAAACCACCCAAAAGTTATCACTTTGTTTTCTGGCCGGCTAGCTCCACCCCGCGCCGGAATTCCTCTAGCTCATCGATGCCGAAGAGCTCTACGAGGTATTACTGGGCGCCGGCGGTAAACCGTCAACCTTTCTTACCGCCGGGGGACTCGTAGAGCTTCCTGACAATATATAATGTGAAAAAGAATTTCGGAGAACAACTATGTTTTCAGCCCAAGCGATTATAGACCTCTCAAGGTGACTCTAAAAAAACAAACGACAGTTTTCCAATCGAGCTCGGGTATGAAACCGAGTTCAGACCTCTGAATGCGACAGGCGGATGCGTCTCATGTCTGCAAATCGATTCCTGTGATTACCAGCTCTGCAGGCCCCCATACAGCCTGAGTTAAGTGCAGAGAACCGAGAGTACCTCTCAGGATGACTCGAATAATACAACAGTTTCGCAGATCTCGTTCGAGCAGCAGACCGGACTCCGAGCTCTCGGTTCGACGAACGGACGCGCCTGATGTCTCGAAATCGATTCCTGTGACGCAGCACTGTAGCCCTCCCACAGCACGATTTAAGTACAGAAAGCCGAGAGCACTTCTCAAGATGACTCGAGCAATACCAATAGGTTCGCGAACCTAGCTCGGGGAGCAGGCCGAGTTCAGAGCTCTTGATTCAACAGATGAACGCGCCTCATAATTCTCAATCGATTTCTGTGATTATCTGTGACTGCCCTAGTTTAGTACGAAAAACTGAGAGCGTCTGCTACAATGACTCGAATGATTACGAATAAGTTTGCGACCCTAGCTCGGCTAGCAGACCGAGTTCAGACCTCTCGATTCAACAGGCGAATGCGCCTGATAATTCTGGATGCATTAGCTGTGCTGGCCAGCTCTGTAGTTGTCCTGAAGCTCGAGTTATCTTGAGAAAACCGACAGCGCGTATCAAGATGACTCAAAACGGTTGTTCCCGCCCGTCTGCTTTTTGGCCTTTAAAGTTACCCGATCGAGCTGAGATCAAGATGGCGAGCGGGAATAAGATCGAATATCATGAGAAAAAATACTAGAGCTCAAACGAATTGTCAAATTTTAAGAACAAAATTTTCAACCGACCAAAAGTCACCAAAAGGTCCGTCGAGATTTTTCTGGCCAACTAGCTCTCCAGCTCCCCAGAACTTGTGAGCGTCCAAAACCCGGATAGCAAAGCGAAGCGCAGAACGCCGAAAGGGGACTTCTGCCAGACCGCCTGAAATGACTGGGCGCCGGCGGTAAACCGTCAACCTTTGTTACCGCCGGGGGACTCGTAGAGCTTCCTGACAACACATAATGTCAAAAAAAATTGCAGAGAACGAATAATTTTTCAGCCCAACTCGAGTATCAGACCGAGTTCGGACCTCTGAATGCGACAGACAGGCGCGTTTGATGTCTCCGAATCGTTCATGTGATTCATCGCCCTGCAGCCCCCCTGCAGCCCGAGTTAGGTGCAGAACGGCGACAGTAGCTCTGAAGATGACTGGAAGAATACGAACAGTTTCGTGAGTCTAGATCGCGCAGAAGACCGAGTTCAGAGCTCTGGATTCAACAGGCGAACGCGCCTGATTATTCTGAGTGTGATAGGTTGCTCACCAGCACTGTAGCTGGCCTGCAGCTCGAGTTAAGTAGAAAATACCGACAACGCGTATCAAGTTGACTCGAAGAATACGAATAGGTTTGCGGACCTAGCGCGGCTTGCAGACCGAGTTCAGACCTATGGATTCAACAGGCGAGTGCGCCTGATGATTCTGCATGCGATGGGCGTGCCCACCAGCACTGTAGCTGCCCTACAGCTCGAGTTAAGTTGAAAATACCGACAACGTGTTCAAGTTGACTCGAATAATACGAATAGGTTTGCGGACCTAGCTCGGCTAGCAGACCGAGTTCAGACCTCTGGGTTCAACAGGCGAACGCGCCTGATCATTCTGCATGCATTAGCTGTGCTTACCAGCTCTGTAGCTGCCCTAGAGCTCGAGTTATGTTCGAAAAACCGACAGCGCGTATCAAGATGACTCGAAACGGCCGTTCCCGCCACCGTGCTTTTTGGCCTTCAAAGTTACCCGATCGAGCTGAGATCAAGATGGCGAGCGGGAATAAGATCGAATATCACGGGAAAAAATACTAGAGCTCTAACGAATTGTCAAATTTCGAGAACATAATTTTCAACCGAGCAAAAGTTGTCAAAAGTTCAGTTCTTTTTTTTCGAGCCAACTAGCTGTGGGGCGCGCCGGAATTACTCTTAGCTTCCAGCTATAACTAGCTAAGGGAAGCTCTACGAGTTATGCGCGGGACGCTGGAAACCTCGCAGGAGACGCTTGCTGGGGCACCGTTTACGATGCGTGGGGCCCTGCAAAGCGCACAAGGAAGATCTGCCTAGGTGCCTGGAAGAACTGGGCGCCGGCGGTAAACCGTCAACCTTTGTTACCGCCGGGGGACTCGTAGAGCTTCCTGACAACACATAATGTCAAAAAAAATTGCAGAGAACGAATAATTTTTCAGCCCAACTCGAGTATCAGACCGAGTTCGGACCTCTGAATGCGACAGACAGGCGCGTTTGATGTCTCCGAATCGATTCATGTGATTATCGCCCTGCAGCCCCCCTGCAGCCCGAGTTAGGTGCAGAACGGCGACAGTAGCTGTCAAGATGACTGGAAGAATACGAACAGTTTCGTGAGTCTAGATCGCGCAGAAGACCGAGTTCAGAGCTCTGGATTCAACAGGCGAACGCGCCTGATTATTCTGAGTGTGATAGGTTGCTCACCAGCACTGTAGCTGGCCTGCAGCTCGAGTTAAGTAGAAAATACCGACAACGCGTATCAAGTTGACTCGAAGAATACGAATAGGTTTGCGGACCTAGCGCGGCTTGCAGACAGAGTTCAGACCTATGGATTCAACAGGCGAGTGCGCCTGATGATTCTGCATGCGATGGGCGTGCCCACCAGCACTGTAGCTGCCCTACAGCTCGAGTTAAGTTGAAAATACCGACAACGTGTTCAAGTTGACTCGAATAATACGAATAGGTTTGCGGACCTAGCTCGGCTAGCAGACCGAGTTCAGGCCTCTGGGTTCAACAGGCGAACGCGCCTGATCATTCTGCATGCATTAGCTGTGCTTACCAGCTCTGTAGCTGCCCTAGAGCTCGAGTTATGTTCGAAAAACCGACAGCGCGTATCAAGATAACTCGAATCGGCCGTTTCCCGCCACCGTGCTTTTTGGCCTTCAAAGTTACCCGATCGAGCCTGAGATCAAGACTGGCGCCGGCGGTGAACCGTCAACCTGGTCACCGCCGGGAACCTCGTAGAGCTCCTTGAATCCGTGAGAAAGCTCAGCATCAAAGCGGGAGCTTCTGGGAGCTTTTCTACAAAAACTTCAAGTTGAGATTTTTTCGGAGTCAACATGAAGTCGGTTCCTTCAAGTGAACTGGTACTGAAAATGACTCTAGATGGCCGAGCTGATCAGGGAACGAAGTTTATATCTCAATCCTCGGAGTAAAAATCTGCTTTTTCAAAATGAATTGTCAAATATCTTTCAAAAAATTGCAAAACCACCCAAAAGTTGTCACATTGTCCGCCTCGGCCGGCTGGACCAAAGTTCTCACTCCCAGCGAAGCTATTCATATGAAGTCTCGCGCTCTCAGTGAGAGCGCGAGACCATTCTGCGTCGACAAAAATGCACCAGAACTCTCTAGGTCACCCATAGATCGATATAAATTAGAA
This sequence comes from Prorocentrum cordatum, assembly GCA_963575745.1. Lineage (NCBI taxonomy): Eukaryota > Dinophyceae > Prorocentrales > Prorocentraceae > Prorocentrum > Prorocentrum cordatum. The sequence continues at coordinate 16,645 of CAUYUJ010018169.1, read as the reverse complement.
AAAAATCATCCGACACAAAAAATGTAAAATTGTACAAATCGATATTTTTCATTAATTTTGAAAATTCTAATCAATTTGGGCACTCTCGAGGCTCATTCGATGTCTCGCATGTCGCTGCTTCGATTGGAATGCACCTGGCATGCATAGCATGCACTCAGCTCGAATTATCATCGAAACACCGTTCGCAACACGCATACATAGAGACGGTATTTCGATCATAACTCCTGACTCAGCCATTTCGAGGAACTCTCGAGCTTCCAGTGTGACGCGTCAGATAATTCTGCATCGACTGGTGTGCGTGAGAGGTCTGTAGATTGCTGACAGCTCGAGTTAAGTAAAGCCAACCACCGTCACCTGCCAAACTGTACTGCGGGCAAAGTCGGTTCCCGCAAGTCTTTTGATAGTAATATTGCTTCTAGAGCCCTGAAAATTTTACCAGCAGATGCGCCATAGCTTATTGTAGGTAGGAAAAATCCAACTTATGAAAACGAATTGTCAAATCTTGCACAATGTTCCAAAAACCGACCCCAGGTTACCACATTGTCTCTTTTGGTCGGGTCGGCCAACTAGCTCCACCCTGCGCCCGAATTCCTCTTAGCTCATCTCGTCGAAGAGCTCTACGAGGTAATGGCGAGCGGGAATAAGATCGAATATGATGAGAAAAAATACTAGAGCTCTAACGAATGGTCAAATTTCGAGAACGTAATTTTCAACCGACCAAAAGTCACCAAAAGGTCCGTCGAGATTTTTCTTGCCAACTAGCTCTGGGACGCGCCGGAATTACTCTTAGCTTCCAGCTATAACTGGGCGCCGGCGGTAAACCGTCAACCTTTCTTACCGCCGGGGGACTCGTAGAGCTTCCTGAGAACATATACTGTCGAAAGAAATTGTAGAGAACGAATAGTTTTTCAGCCCAACACGAGTATCAGACCGAGTTCAGACCTCTGAATGCGACAGACGGACGCGTATGATGTCTCCGAATCGATTCCTGTGATTATCCGCCCTGCAGCCTCCCTCCAGCCCGAGTTAAGTGCAGAACGCCGACAGTAGCTCTCAAGATGACTAGAAGAATACGAACAGTTTCGTAATTCTGGATCGCGCAAGAGACCGAGTTCAGAGCTCTGGATTGAACAGGCGAACGCGCCTGATAATTCTGAGTGCGGTAGGTGTGCTTACCAGCACTGTAGCTGCCCTACAGCTCGAGTTAAGTAGAAAATACCGACAACGCGTATCAAGTTGACTCGAATAATACGAATAGGTTGGCGGACCTAGCTCGGCTAGCAGACCGAGTTCAGACCTATAGATTCAACAGGCGAACGCGCCTGATGATTCTGAATGCGATCGGTGTGCTTAAAAACCACACTGTATCTGCCGTAATCTCGAGTTAGGTAGAATATACCGACAACAGACAACGCGTACGAAGTTTGACTCGATAATACGAATAGATTTGCGACCCTAGCTCGGCTAGCAGACCGAGTTCAGACCTCTGGATTCAACAGGCTAACGCGCCTGATCATTCTGAATGCATTAGCTGTGCTCACCAGCTCTGTAGTTGTCCTGAAGCTCGAGTTATCTTGAGAAAACCGGCAGCGCGTATCAAGATGACTCGAAACGGCCGTTCCCGCCCGTGTGCTTTTTGGCCTTCAAAGTTACCCAATCGAGCTGAGATCAAGATGGCAGTGAAAAAATATTATAATATCACCGGGAAAAATACTAGGCTCTAACGAATGGTTGTTGCTAAATTTCGAGAAACAAACTGGGCGCCGGCGGTAAACCGTCAACCTTTCTTACCGCCGGGGGACTCGTATAGCTTCCTGAGAACATATACTGTCGAAAGAAATTGTAGAGAACGAATAGTTTTTCAGCCCAACACGAGTATCAGACCGAGTTCAGACCTCTGAATGCGACAGACGGACGCGTCTGATAGCTCCGAATCGATTCCTGTGATTACCCGCCCTGCAGCCTCCCTGCAGCCCAAGTTAAGTGCAGAACGCCGACAGTAGCTCTCAAGATGACTAGAAGAATACGAACAGTTTCGTGATTCTGGATCGCGCAAGAGACCGCGATTCCACCTTCGGATTGAACAGGCGAACGCGCCTGTAATTCTGAGTGCGGTGGTGTGGCCTACCAGCACTGTGCTGCCCACGGGCTTCGAGGATAAGTAGAAGAATAACACAACGCGTATCAGTTGACTCAAATAATACGAATAGGTTTGCGGACCTAGCTCCACTAGCAGACCGAGTTCAGACCTATGGATTCAAAAGGCGAACGCATCTGATCATTCTGAGTGCGACAGGAGTGCTTACCAGCACTATAGCTGGCGAAAATCTCGAGTTAAGTAGAAAATACCGACAACGCGTATGAAGTTGACTCGAATAATACGAACAGGTTTGCGGACCTAGCTCGGCTGACAGACCGAGTTCAGGCCTCTGGATTCAACAGGCGAACGCGCCTGATCATTCTGCATGCATTAGCTGTGCTTACCAGCTCTGTAGCTGCCCTAGAGCTCGAGTTATGTTCCGAAAACCGCCAGCGCGTATGAAGATAACTCAAAGCGGCCGATCCCGCCAGCGAGCTTTTCGATAGTAATATCCACCCGATCGAGCTGAGATCAAGATGGCGAGCGGGAATAAGATCGAATATCACGGGAAAAAATACTAGAGCTCTAACGAATGGTCAAATTTCGAGAACGAAATTTTCAACCAAGCAAAAGTCATCAAACTGGGCGCCGGCGGTAAACCGTCAACCTTTCTTACCGCCGGGGGACTCGTAGAGCTTCCTGGCTATATATACTGTGGGGAAAAACCCCGAAGGACGATTATTTTTTAAGCCCAAGCGATTTCAGACCTCTCAAGATAACACTAACAAAAAAACAAACAGTTTCGCAACCCAGTTCGAGTATCAAACCGAGTTCAGACTCTCCATGCGACATGCGGGCGCGTCTGATGTCTCCGAATCCACTCATGTGATCCCCAGCCCTGAAGCCCCCCTACAGCCCGAGTTAAGTGCAGAAAACCGACAGTATCGACTCGAATAATATAATAGTTGTGCGAATCTAGTTCGAGCAGTAGACCAAGTTCCAAGCTCTCGAATCGACCGAAAGACGTGCCTGATGTGTGCAAATCGATATATGTGACCCGCAGCACTGAAGCCCTCCCCCAGCACAAGTTGAGTGCAGAAAATTGAGAGCACGTCTCAAGATCATTCGGACAATACGAATAGTTTCGCGAACCTAGCTCGGGCAGCAGGCCCTGTTCAGAGCTCTCGGTTCAATAGACGAACGCGACTGATAATTTCCCATCGATGTCTGTCACAATGAGCCCTGTAGCTGCCCTACAGCTCGGGTTAAGTACAGAAAACCGAGAGCGTCTATCAAGATGACTGGAATAATACGAATAGGTTTGCGGACCTAGCTCGGCTAGCAGACCGAGTTCAGACCTCTGGATTCAACAGGCGAACGCGCCTGATCATTCTGAATGCATTAGCTGTGCTGACCAGCTCTGTAGTTGTCCTGAAGCTCGAGTTATCTTGAGAAAACCGACAGCGCGTATCACGATGACTCGAAACGGCCGTTCCCGCCTGCCTGCTTTTTGGCCTTCAAAGTTACCCGATCGAGCTGAGATCAAGATGGCGAGCGGGAATAAGATCGAATATCACGGGAAAAAATACTAGAGCTCTAACGAATGGTTGAATTTCGAGAACAAATTTTCACCCGACCAAAAGTCATCAAAAGGTCCGTCGAGATTTTTCTTGCCAACTAGCTCTGGGCGGCAGCCGGAACTGGGCTCCGGCGTAAACCCGTCAACCTTTCTTACCCGCCGGGGACTCGTATAGCTTCCTAGCCAATATATAAGATGTGGACAGGATTTCAGAGAACGACTAGTTTTCCAGCCCATAGACCCCTCAAGATGACAGTTTTCCAATCGAGCTCGAGTATGAGACTGAGTTCAGATCTCTGAATGCGACAGGCGGACGCGTCTGATGTTTGCAGATCGATTCCTGTGATTACCAGCTCTGCAGCCACCAATACGGCCTGAGTTAAGTGCAGAAAACCGAGAGTACCTCTCAGGATGACTCGAATAATACAACAGTTTTGCGGATCTCGTTCGAGCAGCAGACCGAGTTCCGAGCTCTCGGTTCGGCGAACGGGCGCGCCTGATGTCTCGAATCGTTTTCTCTGACCAGCAGCACTGTAGCCCCCCCTCCCAGCACGATTTAAGTACAGAACCGAGAGCACTTCTCAAGATGACTCGAACAATACCAATAGATTCACGAACCTAGCTCGGGGAGCAGGCCGAGTTCAGAGCTCTTGATTCAACAGACGAACGCGCCTGATAATTCTCAATCGATTTCTGTGATTATCAGCTCTGTGCCTGCCCTACAGATCGAGTTAAGTACGAAAATCCGAGAGCGTCTACTACAATAATTCGAATAATACGAATAGGTTTGCGACCCTAGCTCGGCTAGCAGACCGAGTTCAGACCTCTGGATTCAACAGGCGAACGCGCCTGATCATTCTGAATGCATTAGCTGTGCTGACAGCTCTGTAGTTGTCCTGAAGCTCGAGTTATCTTGAGAAAACCGACAGCGCGTATCAAGATGACTCGAAACGGCCGTTCCCGCCCGTGTGCTTTTTGGCCTTCAAAGTTACCCGATCGAGCTGAGATCAAGATGGCGAGCGGGAATAAGATCGAATATGATGAGAAAAAATACTAGAGCTCTAACGAATGGTCAAATTTTTAGAACGAAATTTTCAACCGACCAAAAGTCACCAAAAGGTCCGTCGAGATTTTTGTGGCCAACTAGCTCTCCAGCTCCCCGGAATTACTGGGCGCCGGCGGTAAACCGTCAACCTTTCTTACCGCCGGGGGACTCGTAGAGCTTCCTGAAAATATAAAGTGTGGGAAAAAACTCCAAAGAACGACTAGTTTTTCAGCCCAAGCGATTCCAGACCTATCAAGATAACGTTAACAAAAAACAAACAGTTTCGCAACCGAGTTCGGGTATCAAACCGAGTTCAGACCTCTGAATGCGACAGGCGGCCGCGTCTGATGTCTGCCAATCCACTCATGTGATTCCAGCCGTGCAGCCCCCCTACAGCCCGAGTTAAGTGCAGAAAACCGACAGTATCGACTCAAATAATAGAATAGTTTTCCCGATCTAGTTCGAGCAGCAGACCGAGTTCCGAGCTCTGGAATCGATCGACAAACACGCCTGATGTGTGCAAATCGATATATGTGACACGCAGCACTGTAGCCGGCCCAAACACGAGTTAAGTGCAGAAGACAGAGAGCACTTCTCAAGATCATTCAACAATACGAATAGTTTCGCAAATCTAGCTCGGGCAGCAGGCCGAGTTCAGAGCTCTCAGTTCAGTAGACGAACGCGACTGATGATTCCCCATCGATGTCTGTGACAATGATCCCTCTAGCTGCCCTACAGCTCGAGTTAAGTACAGAAAACCAAGAGCGTCTGTCAAGATGACTCGAATAATACGAATAGGTTTGCGGACCTAGCTCGGATAGCAGACCGAGTTCAGACCTCTGGATTGAACAGGCGAACGCGCCTGATGATTCTGAGTGCGATAGCTGCTTACCAGCACTGTAGCTGCCCTAGACCTCGAGTTAAGCAGAAAATACCGACAACACGTATCAAGTTGACTCGAATAATACGAATAGGTTTGCGGACCTAGCTCGGCTAGCAGACGAGTTCAGACCTCTGCATTCGACAGGCGAACGCGCCTGATGATTCTGAGTGCGATAGGTGTGCTTACCAGCACTGTAGCTGCCCTACACCTCGAGTTAAGTAGGAAATACCGACAACGCGTATCAAGTTGACTCGAATACGAATAGGTTTGCGGACCTAGCTCGAGTAGCAGACCGAGTTCAGACCTCTGGATTGAACAGGCGAACGCGCCTGATGATTCTGAGTGCGATAGCTGTGCTTACCAGCACTGTAGCTGCCATAGACCTCGATTAGCAGAAAATACGGACAACGCTGTCAAGTTGACTGGAACAACACGAATAGGTTTGCGACCCTAGCTCGGGTAGCAGACCGAGTTCGGACCTCTGGATTGAATAGGCGGACGCGCCTGATGATTCTGAGTGCGATAGGTGTGCTTACAGACACTGTGGCTGCCCTACAGCTCGGGTTAAGTACAGAATACCGACAGCGCATATCAAGTTCACTCAAATAATACGAATAGGTTTGCGGACCTAGCTCGGGTAGCAGACCGAGTTCAGACCTCTGGATTGAACAGGCGAACGCGCCTAATGATTCTGAGTGCGATAGCTGTGCTTACCAGCACTGTAGCTGCCCTACAGCCCGACTTAAGTACAAAATAGCGACAGCGCGTATCAAGATGACTCGAAATGGCCGTTCCCGCCTGCCTGCTTTTTGGCCTTCAAAGTTACCCGATCGAGCTGAGATCAAGATGGCGAGTGGGAATAAGATCGAATATCATGAGAAAAAATACTAGAGCTCTAACGAATGGTCAAAATTTCGAGAACCAAAATTTCAACCGAGCAAACTGGCGCCGGCGGTGAACCATCAACCTGGTCACCGCCGGGAACCTCGTAGAGCTCCTAACACGCGTAAGAGCGCTTACTACCAAAAGAGAGGGCTTCTGGAAGAATTTCTCGGAAATCAAAAAACATGATTTTTTTCATGTCGAGATAGAGTTCGTTTCGCCAAGTGTTTCGATAGTAAAAGTGCATGTACAGAGCTCATATTAAGATGCTGAGGCCCTCATAATCGTCTACAGGTGCGAAAAATCTGCTTTCTGAAATAAATGGTGCAATATCTTTCAAAAAATCGCAAAACCACCCAAAAGTTATCTCTTTGTCCGTTCTGGTCGGGTCGACCAACTAGCTCCACCCCACGCCGGAATTCCTCTAGCTCATCGATAACGAAGAGCTCTACGAGGTAAGTTGAAAAAACCGAGAAAAAACCGAGAGCACTGACTCATAGTGAAGATTTTTTGACCGCGCCGGAATTACTCTTAGCTTCCAGCTATACTAGGCTTAAGGTGAAGCTCTACGAGTTTTACCAAGCAAAAGAAAGTGCACCTCAAACTGCGCCGGCGGTGAACCGTCAACCTGGTCACCGCCGGAAACCTCGTAGAGCTCCTCTCACTGGTAAGAGTGCAGAGAATCGACACAGAGTCAAAAAATTCAGATTTTTCAAAAATCTTGAAGTTCGATTTTTTCGATTTTCATATTCGCTTAGTTCCTGGAAGTCAGCTCCTGTAAAAATGCATCGAGAGAGCTGAGCTGCTGTTAGAGGGAAGTTTATATGCCAATACTCGGCGTAAAAATCTGCTTTCTCAAAATAAACTGGGCGCCGGCGGTAAACCGTCAACCTGGTTACCGCCGGGGACCTCGTAGAGCTCCTAGCCACGCGCCATAAGTCCACGCGTATCTCTGGAGTGCGCACGGTGAAATTTTTCCAAGAATAAAGCGGACACGTACATGTACGAGTTGTAGTGCGTCTTTCAGCGCGCGAGAGCGATGCTGCCGCGGCAGCGAACATGTAGGTAGACATGCACAGATGGACACGCATGCGAAAATACGATCGACGTCAGCAGGCGCGGCAACGCACCGGGCACGAGCGCGCGCACGCACATGCGCGCGCACGCGAATATATACAAAATCTCACGCGGGCACGCTTTCACAACCACGCGCGCTCACTCGCGCGCGGGCACCCCCTCACGCACACACACACACACACACGCACACACACACACGCACACAAACACACACACACACACACGCACCAACAAAAAATCACACACACACACACGCACACACACACACACACACGCACACACACACACACGCGCGCGCACACAGACACGAACACAGACACAGACACAGACACACCCGCACGCACACGCACACGCACACACACACACACAGACGCGGCCACACACACGCACACACACACACACACCTGCCTGCCAGACACACACACACAAACGCAAACATCTACAGATACAGACGAACCGACGCCCTCGCACTCACAAACCGATCCCCCGCTGCTCAGCGCCCTCATTCCCCCGCGAAATCCTCGCGACCCCGCGCACCCCGCCCCCCCCTTTTCCGCCGGCGCTCCGGAGGGGGGAGGCACCGCCCCATGTCGGGGCCGGCCCTCCCTCCACTCCATCCACTCCGCCCTCGCGGAGCGCTGGGGGGGGGGATGGGGGGGGGGGGCGCGGGCGGCGCCTGCACCGCGCGCGCACACACGCACGCAAACGCACACACACACACACACATACACACACACACGCACGCACACACGCACACACACACACAAACAGACAAACGCAGACACAGCCACACACACACACACACACACACACGCGCCCCCACACACACCACCTGCCAGACACGCACACGCACACGCACACACACACGCACACACACACACACACACAATCCACAGACACGGACACACTGACGACGTCGCACTTACACACCCATCCCCACACTGGTCAGCGCTCTCCGCCCCCGCCACCCCCCTGCCGCCCCTGCGCGCCCCGCCCCCCCTGCTTTTCCCGCCGGCGCTCCGGAGGGGGGAAGCACCGCCCCATGTTGGGGCCGGCCCTCCCTCCACTCCATCCACTCCGCCTTCGCGGAGCGCCGGAGGAAAGGGCGGAGGGGGAGGGAAGGAGGCGGGCGCAGGCGGCGCCAGCACCGTGCGCGCACGCACACACACGCACACACGCACACCCACGCACACACAAGCACACACACACACACACACACACACGCACACACACGCACACACACACGCACACACACACGCGCACACGCACCCGAACACACACACAAACACACACGCACACACGCAAGCAAGCACATGTGCATACACGCACACGTAGACACGCACACACACACACACACACAGACACACACATATATATATATATATATACACATACACGCAAACATAAACATACCCGCATACACACACACACAGACGCGCACAAACACACAAACACACATACACACACGCACAAACACACGCACACACATACACGCACACACATGCACACAAACGCACTCATACACACGCACACCCACGCACGCACGCACACACACACACACACGCAAACACACACACACACACACACGCACACGCACCCGAACACACACACACACACACACACACACACACGCAAGCACATGCGCATACACGCACACGTATACAAGCACAGACACACATGCACATACACGCAAACATAAACACACACGCACACACACACAGACACGCACAAGCACACACACATACACACACGCACACACACGCTCTCACACACACTCACACACCCACACACGTCCACACACGCCTCCTGCGCGCACGCACACACACACACACGCACACACACATACACACACACACAGCCACGGAGAGACGCACGCACACACACACACACACACAAACGCACAAACACACCGACAGAGCGAGTTGCAAACAACCACGCGCGCACACAAAGCACACAAACACACACGCACACACACACACCGGCCACACACACACACACGCACGCACACACCCACAACCACGCCCACACACACGCACACACACGAACACACAAACACACAAACAGAAAATACACACGCACACACACACACACACGCGCACGCACGCACACCCGCACACAGACAGCCAATCACAGCCAGAACGAAAACATTTGCACAAGCCCTCGCGCGAGCGAGCACGCAAAAGACGCACGCGCGAACGCGCAAAAAAGCTGCCGCACACGCGCGCGCACATTCAAAATGCAAAATGAAATGCCCTCCCCATGCGCACGCACAGGCACGCACACAGACGGAAAGACAAACGCGAACAAGACACACTCCAGGTGCAGGCTAAAACGGTAATCACACGCAACCTGCCACGCAGGCACGCACAGACACACACACACAAACACACACACACACACACACACACACACGCCGACCACACCCTCTCACTCTCTCTCACACACAAACTCCCACACACGCGGAGACGCACACATGCACACGGACGCCGACACGTACAAACACACAAGCCGCCCCCCACCCCACCCCAACACACGAAAACACAGGTGCACGCGGACGCACGCACAGTGACTGAGAGACACACACATACACACAGAAAGGCACACTCGAAATGCACCCTACATCAATGACCACAAACCTACGGCCACGCACGCACACACGCACACACAGACACACACACACACACACGCAGCCACACGCACACACCCAAAACCCCCGCAGCAACACACGCACGCACCCAGAACACAAACACACACGCACACACATAAACACACGCACACACACACACACACGCACAGACGCAAACACACCCGCACACATACGCACGCACGCGAACACACGCACACACACACACACACACACACACGGTGTAAAGCACCGACCAGACGCCAGCGCCCACAAGCCGAACACGCGCGCGCGCTCACGCCAAAACGCCACCGACTGCCACACCCAACGCACATTCAAGATGCAAACGTGACGTCCGCACATATCGCACGCCGCGCGCGCAAGCACGAATCCGCACACACACAGACACAAAGACACGCAGAAACATGGATACACAGACACACAGAAAACCAGTCACAAGGACACACAGACACCCAGACACGCACACACTCAGACACACAGACACACGGACACACAAACACACAGACATATAGACACACAGACACGGACACACGGACACACGGACACAAAAGACACACGGACATACAGACACACAGACACACTGACACACAGACACACAGACACACAGAAACACAGACACACAGACACACAGACAATCAGACACACGGACACACAGACAAACAGACACACAAACATTACAGATACATAGACACACAGACACACAGACACACGGACACACGGACTCACTGACACAAACACACAGACACACAGACACACCATCACCAACACACAAAGACTGACAGACACACAGACACGCAGACACACGGACACACGGACACGCAGACACACAGTCACACAGACACACGGACACACACAGGGACACACAGACACACTGACACACAAACACATAGACACACAGACACACAGACACACAGTCACATACACACACAGACAAACTAACACACTGACACACTGACACACAGAAACACAGACACACAGACACACTCACACACGGACACACAGACACACAACCACACGGACACAAGGAAAGACAGAAAAAACAAACACACAAGCACAGGGACACACGGACACACAGACACGCAGACACACAGACACAGAGACCCACAGACACACAGACACACGGACACTCAGACACACAGACACACAGACATACAGACACACAGACACCAGGAAAGACAGAAATACAGAAAACCAAGCTCACAGACTCACAGACACACAGACACACGGACACACAAACACACAAACACACAGACACACAGACACACACACAGACGCATAGACACACAAACACTCAGACAAACAAACACACAGACATACAGACACACAAATACACAAACACACAAACACACATACACTCAGGCACACTGACACACACACAGGGACACACAGACACACTGACACACAGACACTCAGACACACAGACACACAGGCACACAGACACACAGACACACAGGCACACGCAGACACGCAGAAACACCAACACACAGACACGCAGACACAAGAGCACACAGACACGCAGGCACAAAGCCACACAGACACACAGACACACAGACAACAGATACACAGACACACTGACACACTGACACACAGACACACAGACGCAAAAAACACTCACACACATACACTCAGACACACAGACACACAGACACACAGACACACGGACACCCAGACACCAAAACACACAAACACTCAGGCACACAGACACACAGACACACAGACACACAGACACACAGACACACAGCCACACAGCCACACAGACACACGGACACACAGAAAGAAGAAACACAGGCACACAGGCACACAGACACACAGACACACAGACACACGGACACACAGACACACAGACACACAGACATACAGACACATAGACACACAGACACACAGACACACGGACACACGGACACACTGACACCAACACACAGACACACAGACACACCCACACCAACACACACAGATTGACACACACACAGACACACAGACACACGAACACACGGACACGCAGACACACAGTCACACAGACACACGGACACACACAGGGACAAGCGGACACACAAACACACAGACACACAGACAACCAGACACACAGATACACAGACACACAGACACACATACACACGGACACACCGACACAGTGACACACAGAAACACAGACACACAAACACACCGACGCACGGACACACTGACACACAGGCAACCACACACACAGATACACAGACACACAGACACACGGACACAAAGAAAGACAGAAAAAACAGACACACAAGCACAGGGACACACAGACACACAGACACGCAGACACACAGACACAGAGACCCACAGACACACAGACACACAGACACACAGACACACGGACACTCAGACACACAGACACACAGACATACTGACACACAGACACAAGGAAAGACAGAAATACAGAAAACCATGCTCACAGACTCACAGACACACAGACAAACGGACACACAAACACACAAACACACAGACACACAGACACACACACACACACAGACGCATAGACACACAAACACGCAGACAAACAAACACACAGACATACAGACATACAACTACACAAACACACAGACACACAGACACTCAGGTACACTGACACACACAACACCAGACACACAGACACACAGACACTCAGACACACAGACACACAGGCACACAGACACACAGACACACAGGCACACGCAGACACGCAGACACGCAGAAACACCAACACACAGACACGCAGACACAAGGGCACAGAGACACGCAGGCACAAAGCCATACAGACACAAAGACACACAGTCAAACAGATACACAGACCCACTGACACACTGACACACAGACACACAAACGCAAAAAAAAAAAAACACTGACACACAGACACTCAGACACACAGACACACAGACACACAGACACACGGACACCCAGACACCCAGACACACAGACACGCAGACACACAGACACACAGACACACAGACACACAGACACACAGCCACACAGCCACACAGACACATAGACACACAGAGAGACAGAAACACAGGCACACAGGCACACAGACACACAGACAAACAGACACACAGACACACAGACACACAGACACACAGACAGACAGACAGACAGACACACAAACACACAGACAGACAGACCGACGGGACTAACAGCGCAACGCGCGCACACACAGACACTGACACACACACACACACACACACACGCACACACACACACACACACACACACACACACACACACGCGCGCACACACACACGCAAATACACGCGCACAGACAGACAGACAAGCACACACACAGACGCACAGAAAGACAAACACGCAAACAGATCCACAGACAGACAGACACACAGACATACTGACATACAGACACGCAGACACACAGACAGAAAGACACGCAGACACAAGGATACACAGACACACAGAAAACCAATCACAAGGACACACAGACACCCAGACACGCAGACACTCAGACACACTGACACACGGACACACAAACGCACAAACATACAGACACACAGACACGGACACACGGACACACGGACACAAAAGACACACGGACATACAGACACACAGACACACTGACACACAGACACACAGACACACAGACACACAGACACACAGACACACAGACACACAGACACACAGACACGGACACACAGACAAACAGACACACAGACATACAGACACATAGACACACAGACACACAGACACACGGACACAGGCCACCTGACCAACACACAGACGACACATACACACCACACCACCACCACGACTTACACTTGAGGGTCAAAAAAACCCTGACACACCGACACTCAGACACACAGACACACAGACACACAAGCCACACGACACCCAGACACCCAGAACACACAAACACTCAGGCACACAGACACACAGACACACAGACACACAGACACACAGACACACAGCCACACAGACACACAGACACACAGAGAGACAGAAACACAGGCACACAGGCACACACACACACAGACACACAGACACACAGACACACAGACACACAGACACACAGACACACAGACACACAGACACACAGACAGACCGACGGGGCTAACAGCGCCACGCGCGCACACACAGACACTGACACACACACACACACACACGCGCACACACACACACGCAAATACACGCGCACAGACAGACAGACAAGCACACACACACACGCACAGAAAGACAAACACACAAACAGATCCACAGACAGACAGACAAACAGACATACAGACATACAGACACGCAGACACACAGACACAAAGACACGCAGACACAAGGATACACAGACACACAGAAAACCAATCACAAGGACACACAGACACCCAGACACGCAGCAACTCAGACACACTGACACACGGACACACAAACGCACAAACATACAGACATACAGACACGGACACACGGACACACGGACACAAAAGACACACGGACATACAGACACACAGACACACTGACACACAGACACACAGACACACAGACACACAGACACACAGACACACAGACACACGGACACACAGACTAACAGACACACAGACATACAGACACATAGACACACAGACACACAGACACACGGACACACGGACACACTGACACCAACACACAGACACACAGACACACCATCACCAACACACAAAGACTGACAGAAACACAGACACACAGACACACGGACACACGGACACGCAGACACACAGTCAGACAGACACACTGACACACACAGGGACACACAGAAACACTGACACACAGACACACAGACACACAGACACACAGACGCACAGACTCACAGTCACATACACACACAGACACACTGACACACTGACACACTGACACACAGAAACACAGACACACAGACACACAGACACACTCACACACGGACACACAGACACACAGGCAACCAGACACAAAGATACACAGACACACAGACACACGGACACAAAGGCGGACATAACAAAAACAGACACACAAGCACAGGGACACACAGACACACAGGCACTCAGACACACAGACACAGAGACCCACAGACACACAGACACACAGACACACAGACACACGGACACTCAGACACACAGACACACAGACATACAGACACACAGACACGAGGAAAGACAGAAATACAGAAAACCAGGCTCACAGACACACAGACACACAGACACACGGACACCCAGACACACAAACACACAGACACACAGGCACACACACACACAGACGCATAGACACACAAACACGCAGACAAACAAACACACAGACATACAGACACACAAATACACAAACACACAGACACACAGACACTCAGGCACACTGACACACACGGCACCAGACACACAGGCACACAGACACACAGACACACGCAGACACGCAGAAACACCAACACACAGACACGCAGACACAAGAGCACACAGACACGCAGGCACACAGCCACACAGACACACAGACACACAGACAAACAGATACACAGACACACTGACACACTGACACACAGACACACAGACGCAAAAAAAAACACTGGCACACAGACACTCAGACACACAGACACACAGACACACAAACACACGGACACCCAGACACCCAGACACAGAAACACTCACGCACACAGACACACAGACACACAGACACACAGACACACAGACACACAGAGAGGCAAAAACACAGGCACACAGGCACACACACACACACACACAGACACACAGACACACAGACACACAGACACACAGACACACAGACACACAGACAGACAAACACACAGACAGACAGACCGACGGGGCTAACAGCGCCACGCGCGCACACACAGACACTGACACACACGCACACACACGCGCACACACACGCAAATACACGCGCACAGACAGACAGACAAGCACACACACAGACGCACAGAAAGACAAACACACAGACAGATCCACAGACAGACAGACAGACACACAGACATACTGACATACAGACACGCAGACACACAGACACAAAGACACGCAGACACAAGGACACACAGCCACACAGAAAACCAGTCACAAGGACACACAGACACTCAGACACGCAGACACTCAGACACACAGACACGCGGACACACAAACGCACAGGCATACAGACACAGAGACACGGACACACGGACACACGGGCACAAAAGACACACGGACATACAGACACACAGACACACTGACACACAGACACACAGACACACAGACACACAGACACACAGACACACAGACACACAGACACACGGACACACAGACAAACGGACACACAGACATACAGACACATAGACACACAGACACACAGACACACGGACACAAAGAAAGACAGAAAACAAAAACAGACACACAAGCACAGGGACATACAGACACACAGACACGCAGACACAGAGACACAGAGACCCACAGACACACAGACACACAGACACACAGACAAACAGACACACAGACATACAGACAAACGGACCCACAGACACACAAACACAC
>CAUYUJ010018168.1:191799-209299 GCA_963575745.1 Prorocentrum cordatum | reverse complement strand
GGAGGGTTCGTTCGGACGCTACGGCGAGAGCCATATTTCGAAAAGGAACCGCCCTCAATCCGTGAAACTGTTCCAATTCTTGAAATCGAATGTGCGCGGCGCTCAGGCGAGAGCCACAGTTTGGACGCAGCCCGCCCTGCATGCAAGAAAATGTTGCCAATTTGTAAACTTCCGGATCATAACTTGTAAGGGAGACTCAGGCGGAACGCCCAGCCCGCCCTCTGGACTGGCCTCGGGGTGCGACAGGGAGGAGTTGTTTTTAAGGAAAAGGAATGGAGGAGGAGGAGGAGGAGGAGGAGGAGGAGGAGGAGGAGGAGGAGGAGGAGGAGAGGAGGAGGAGGAGGGAGGAGGAGGAGGAGGAGGAGGAGGAGGAGGAGGAGGAGGAGGAGGAGGAGGAGGAGGAGGAGGAGGAGGAGGAGGAGGATGAGGAGGAGGAGAGGAGGAGGAGGAGGAGGAGGAGGAGGAGGAGGGGGAGGAGAGGATGAGGAGGAGAAGAGGAGGAGGAGGAGGAGGAAGGGAGGAGGAGGAGGAGGAGGAGGAGGAGGAGGAGGAGGAGGAGGAGGAGGAGGAGGAGGAGGAGGAGGAGGACGAAGAGGAGGAGGAGGAGGAGGAGGAGGAGGAGGAGGAGGACGAGGAGGAAGAGGAGGGAAACACGAGGAGGAGGAGGACCAGGAGCAGGAGCAGGAGCAGGGGGAGGAAGAGGAGGAGCAAGTTTCCTGGGGGTGTTTTTGGATATGTTTGGGCCTTCTGGTGAGGGCGGCATCCGCCTGGAAATTCTTGACGCTTCGCGAATCCCCACAAAGGCTGAAACCCTGGCTCAAGCCCTGGCTCAAGTCCGTAGCCTTGGCTCAAGCCGTCTGGTGGGCCTGCCCTCTCCGGGGCAGTCTCCCACCGCTCAAGGGGGCGCCCGGACGCTGCGACGCTCCCCCCGCCCCAGGACCGCGCCGCTCTCTACTCTCGGCGGCATCCCTCGCGGTCAACAACGCCGGCAGCGCCGGCAGCCCAGACGATGCTTGATCCGCCAGATGGAGGGGAAGACGGTATAGATTGTGCAGTGCATGGCTCGGGAGTCCAACCGCTGCTATCGATCGAGCCACTGTCCCCCCACATGGAGCAACCTGGCCCACAGGCGTGGCTGAGACAGCATCGATGGCAAATCAGGGAGCGCTTCCTCCTTGCCCAGTGGAGGGAGACTCCCAATCACTGGGAGATGGGACCCTCCCGGATGTTGCGACGAATCCAGCCCAGATCCCAGTCCCCCCTATGCCTCCCCCCTCCCCACGAAGGGGGACAGACAGTCCACTCGGGGCCCGGACTACAGGTGCCGCCCAGTCTTCCGCGGCTAGACATGAGGCCCTAGGACGCGCCCGTGGGACGGTGGTGGGAGGATTATCAGACGAAGATCGTGCTGTGTACAGAGTGGGGGCAACGCATTCCCCCCGCCTGTGGTGACAGAAGACCCTCCACAGGCCCATGCGGAAAGAGCAATCCCAGATGACCCGATCTGCCCCATGCGCACGCACATCGCCGACCCCTCCCTCTCCTCCTTCAATTTACCAGATCTTGCGGCTATCGGCTGCGCCTACTCCTTTCTTCCTCCTCCGACTGCGCAGGGCGCTCTCGCAGCGTCGCCCGCGGCTGGAAATGAGGCCCAGGGACTTGCCCGTGGGGCGGTGGTGGAAGGATTACCAGACGTAGATCGGGCTGTATACAGAGAGGGAGGCAACACATTTCCCCCGCCAGTGGTGACAGAAAGCCTCCACAGGCCCACGCGGAAAGAACATTCCCAGATGACTCGACCTGCCCCATGCGAGCGCGCGCCGCCGACCCCTCCCTCTCCTCCTTCAATTTACCAGATCTTGCGGCTATCGGCTGCGCCTCCTCCTCTCTTCCTCCTCCCCCTCCTACTGCGCAGGGCACTCGCGCATCTTCCCCTGCGGCGGGAAACGATGCCCTGGGTCGTGCCCGCGGGGCGGTGGTGGCAGGACTACCAGTCGAAGATCGAGCTGTATCCAGAGAGGGAGGCAACGCAATCCCCCCGCCCGTGGTGACAGAAGACCCTCCACAGGCCCATGTGGAAAAAAAGAGCAACCACGGAGGACTCGACCTGCCCCGTGCGAACGCACGTCGCCGACCCCTCCCCCCTCTTCCAATTTGCCAGATCTTGCGGCTATCGGCTGCGCCCCCTCCTCTCCTCCTCCTCCTCCTGCTGCGCAGGGCACCCTCGCAGCGGGGCATGGGCGCAGCCCTCATCCTGGCGCAGGCATCCCAGCGGTGAGCAGTTCCCCCCCGCACCGTGCCAGAAGAGCATCCTCAGGCAGAGGCAGAGGCGGACTCGGGCTACTCTACGCGGGCACACAGGCCCGACTCCTCTCCCCACTCCTTCAATTTACCAGATTCTGCGGCTATCGGCTGCGCCCCCCCTCCCCCCCTCCTCGCACCACGCAGGGTGCTCTGCCAGCTGCCCCAGAACGCTCCCCCATTCCGGTCATAGGTGCATCCGAAATCGCACCTGGTGACAGTGCCCTGACCTGGGTGTTGCGCAGAGGGAAGAGGGCAACGCTGGTAGGCGGGCAGGCGACCCCCCAGGTGTACTCCAAGGTGCAGCATTGGCTCCCCCGTATGGCCAATGAGGAAGCCTGGCAGGGAGGGGCGCCGACGGGGCTATCTCACAGATACAGGGCCCCCCAGCCCCCGCGGACGAGGTAGGTGCTGCGCGCAGCAGCGCGCAGGAGGCGTTGCCCCCCAACCCGCCGCAGCCCCCCAACGGAGGCGGAATCGCCCCCCCCTCCGGCAGTTCCCCCTCCCCTCCACATGACCCGACTACGGCTCTCCCGAATTCGCTGCCCAGGAATGGCGCGGCCGAAGACGTTGAAATATCCCCCGCCGTGCCGTTCGACCCGATCGGAATCGGCTTGAACAGCGGGCGGCAGCAACGCGCGGAGGCGGGGTGCGTTGCGAGGGCGGGGATGGACGCCACGGGGGGCTCGCTCCCGAGTGAAGGCGAGCACGGAGACAAAATCCCGGGTGGCGAAGGGTCGCACGATTGGGAGAAAGACGACGAGATCAGCATCGGATCGGACGCTCGCGATCTTGACAGCCCGATTCCCCCCCCTGGCGGGCCTCTCGCCCGCCCCCCCACCCGGCTCAAGGTCGCGCAGCTCGGGGAGGTGGGGGGCCGCGCTCTGGCACGGGGGACGCGCGCCCCAGCTCAGACCCCCCCCCACCATCCAGACGAGGGGGGTCGTGCGACACCGACGCGCCCCTCCTTGCCCCAGGAGTCGTGGGCCCCAGGTGCACCTTGGGAGGGGGCCCGCTCGCCGCCCTCCTGGAACAACGCGAACCGAGAGAAGCGCCATGGAGAAGCATCCCCAGGTGCCCCCCCGCAGCCATTCCATGCGCGAGGGACTTGTGGACCTAGTTAGTCTCTGCTGGCTCCGTCACCCCCCAGGAAGCAACGTGGGCCCCCTCGCGGCAGGGGGAAACGACCGCCCTCACAGGGCAAGCCACAGCCGCATGATGCAGGCGGAACAGGAAACCACAAGAAGCCTCCACAGCCGTGCCTCGGCGATGGCAGAGCTGGACCTCTCGTGGCTGGTCTGGTCAATCACAGGATCCGATCATGAGGCCAGGCTCGGCGGGGTGGGGCCGGATCCAGTCCAGGTGCTTGCGTTCCGCTACGCGAGCCTGTCGCAAGATCCTGACATCGAAGCGGAGATCCAGGGCTCCGACGAACCAACGCAGGAAGAAATCATTGCGGCCGAAAGGGAGTACGATATACTGCGCCATGCTGCCCTCTACGCGGACATTGGAGTGAGTGGCCCATCAGAGGGCCTCACCTCTTCCCCCCGACTCTTCCTCGGGCTGTCCAGGTGGCGACGCGACCCCGCCCCAGGCGCGGCTGAGACCGGCCCGGCCGGCGCGAACTCAGATCGCAAATCCAGACTGTGCAGATGCTTGATCCACGAGCACCGCCGCGACACTGTCCACCCTCCAGACCGCCGCGAAGTCAGGCGGTGGGCTATTAGTAGGGGGCATTGGGTCGATGCAGGGGCGGGCGTCCTCTCCTCGGCACAGCGCGGCACGGGCTAGGACGGTTGGGCCACCCCCGCCATCCCCTGCGCAGGGCCGCAGACTCCAGGCATAGGCGGACCCGGACACTCCGAAGGCAGCGACCCTGTGGGATCCTGGCCCATCAACAACACCTCGCACATGATAAGGTTTGGAGACTTCTTTCATCCCAGCAGCAGATGCGGACACTGCGGCTGCAGGAGCACGCGTCAGGACATTCCCAGTTGCATTGTGTGCCGCAGGTTAGCATCCCCATGGGTGACCCCCTTGGACGGGCCACACCCAGACAACCTCGAAGCCCCCAGACACCCTCTGGACCTCCTAGCTACACGGCTCACCCTCCAACTGGCCAGAGTGGGGGCTCGGTGCGCCCCCCATCACAAGCCACATAGGCGCCCGCGTCCTTCCATCAGAGGCCACCAGTTACTCCCCGTCGTGGCTGATCGCTGAGTTACTCGCAGCATTGAGCCACATGGCGGATGCAGCATTGGAAAGTGGCAGGGCTGCAGACACGGGAGCATACCCGATCTCTGTGTTTGACACAAGAGTAGGGGACGAGCCGGCAATTAGGGCCGCTGCTGGTTTCCTGGTCAGACTCTGCTGCGCCCCGCTGGGATGGATAATGGAAACAGTGTCGCACATGCAGCGCACCATCAGGGGGCGCCCTTTCGGCAGACAGCTACGCGACTGGGTGCCCAGATGCCTTGCCCAAATCCCTGCTGTGGCCATGCCAGCTCAACCCCCAGTATCGGCAAACCCCACATGCAATGCACAGGGCCCGAGAGCAAGGTATCGGCAATGTCTCGAAAGCCTCCCCGCTGAAGACGTGGAGTGGGTCCGACGAGAAGTAGGGGGCGCGTTCATAGACCAGGCCCTCTCCATCGCCCCAGCAGACAGGGCCTGGGCAACGGACGCGAGCGCCGAAGCTACAGAAGCGACAGGTGGCCTGCGAGGCCATCATCGCGGCCGCCAGAAGAAATGGATTAATCATAGCTCACCGTCTAGCACCTGGCAGCCCGTGCGGAGAGGCGATGCGCCTAGCAATCGCATTGCGTTCAAGGGCGCGAGGGATAGGTGCTCCGGTAGCCCGAGGGGACGACCTACGGGACGCGAGGAGAGAAGAGAATGAGGCACGCACGTCCCACAGGCCAAGGCAAAGCCCGACCACCCAGCCCCCCCCCGGAAATGAGGGCAACGCACGACGTGTACTGCAGGAGGTCCGCGAGATCCGCACTCAAGTGGCGAACGACACCATGCCCCCCAACATGACATGGAGCCGACTTCTGGTCCCTTTTCTGGGGCACAGCGTCAGAAGACGGAAGAGCAACGCTCGAGCACGTCTTTGAAGCCACGGGAATCCCGCGCTCCCTCGTCAGACGCGCGGCCGAGCGATGGCAGCAGACGGGCGTCACCTCACCCGAAGGGGCGCGCCGCAGACTTGGACTGGCAGCAGCTACCCTGGCTCGGCAGACAGGAAGAACGAACGCGGCCCTTAGATCCTGACCTCCAGGAAAGCACCGTGAGATGGCTGGGCCCCCGCGGCCAGCTCCAGGGGGCAATCCTAACAGCAGACAGGGGTGCAGTGGAACGCGGTGCGCGCGCGCGAAACGCCAGGGTCCATGCCAGGAACGGCGAAATAGGGAACGACACAGCAGGAGGACGACAGCCCGCCTCTCCCCCGGGAGGAAGGGCGCAGAACGCGACCACACCGTGGCGCGAAGACATCAGGCGGATCCTTGGCGATGAAGCCAGCAGCAGCCACAGCCCAACCATGCAGACGCTCAACGGAGGAGACACCCTGGACGCCCTTATACGGGCACTAGACGCGACACAGAGAGACGATGAGGCCTCAGGCAGGTCCAGGCAGCAGTGCGTAGACCGCACCTCCTTCAGCGGAAGCGAGGCGCAGGTAGTGGCGGAGGGGCTGCTCAGAGAAACCAGGGCACAACTAGAACCAGGGAGCTGGATATCAAGAGCCATCTGGCTCTGCCTGGCGCCGCACTACACCCCCCTTCTGCGACCGCTGCTGCGGGTACGGGACATTGACAAATGACCGTTCGAGGTTCTCACCAGGTGGCTGCAAATCGCAGATATACACGCCCCCGAGGACATCAGAGGCATACTGAGTGAAGGGGGGGAACATCCCCCAGGTGCCTACGCCCCGTCTGGGAGCAGACAGATACGCCTCCTCCTGCGCACCACTGGCCTCGAAGCGTGCCTAACTGAGGAAGAGGCAGTCACCGCGACGCGACTCCTCATAGAAAGCCTAGGCGCAGCCATTGCCAACTCGTCGGACCCACCCGGTGACGCCGGAGAAGTTCTCCGAACAGGCGAGCCAGAGCAAATGCCAGGGTGGGGCACCGGGGAAGGGGGGCACACATGCGCCATCTGTACGGTGGAACTCCGAGGAGTCGTGGAAGTCCTAGTCCTATGCGGACATCGGTTCCGCAAGCAATGCCTCGAACAATGGAGGCTGGGCCTGCCAGGAATATTCAGAGGGAGAAGTAACGCCATGCCCATTCGGTGTCCATACTGCAGAGCCAATGACAGAGGTGGCGTCGCAGCACTGCTATCGGGGTATCCACAGGCAACGCTGCAGCTGAGAGACGGACTCCTGGCTCCAACGAGGCCCCACAACCGCGATAGCATCGCTTGCATCTGAGCTTGATTACCTAAGGGCTGACCTAGTGACCATACGCAGACCGAACACGTACATAACAGTCAGAGACATGCAAATACTTTAGGAGCATATAGCGGTTAGCAGGAGGCCCCCAACACAGCCAGAAGATATGGAGGTGGACGAAGAGATGGATCATGACCCCGACAGTGCGGACCCGCCCTCCGACCACGCGGACGAAGGTGGGCAAGGGGGCAGCAATGCCCCGGCTCCCCCATCCAGGCAGGAAAGAATGCGATCAACCCCAGTCATTACACAGTCCAGGTGGGCCTCCATCCCAGCCAGACACCCACAAGGAGGAGCCAAAAAGAGAGGGCCACCAGCCTTCCCAGCCCCCCTGCTCACGGCGGCGGTCAAGGAACTGCGGGCAGAACTGGTTACTACAAGAGGGCCACTAATAGGAGACAAACACGCGGACTGCACGGGCACCACAATAGCGATGGTCAGCCCTAGCGCCTACGAGCAGATCAAGGAACTGGTGGGCAACAGGACAGCCCCAGAGGAGGGGCAAGCCACTGCCCCCACCATCCTCAAAGCAGATGCCAGCGCGTCCCAGATGCAAGCTGCACTGGCGGCGACAGGCTCGGGGGAGGGACCGTGCAGGATCCTAGCTCTGGCAGGGCATGGGGTCCCGGCGCCGGGGGGCCCAGATCCAACAGAACTCATTGCCATTGCCAACGCACAATGGGGATACCGAGCCACCAACATGATCGCGCACCTGGTCCCTATAGGGAACCCGGTGATAACAGGGCGCATCAATCACCCCCCTGGTGCAACTAGTGGCGGCGCAATTCGACATAACAGGCCGCCCCCAAGGAACCGTGATCCCACCACCCGTGGTGGTACACTGGGGAGGTAGGGGCGTGGACACCAGTGACGCCCTGCACGTACTCGCGCCAGACCAAAGAAATGACGCCGTAGTAGCCCAGATCCTAAGGTGGAAACAGGCGTTAGAACACATGGATCAGACGCCTGGAGACGTGGAATGGGCCACCACCAAGATGCCCCTACCCATGGGCGAGACCCTCCTAGGAGCAGTATTCCCAGCAGAGGGACGCAATGGCAGACCCCAGATGACTCCCCCATTGAGGCGCTCCCGGTTGCAGCGCAAACCGCCTTGGCGACCAGCGGCGACGGGGGCGCCTGGAGGTCCAGCGAGGCGTCCGACCCCGTGCACATTCCCATTCCCCCCGCCGCCGCCTGTCTCGCCCTGGCAACTGCTGCAGAAGCAGCGGCAGCCCTTGGGTGCAGAGTGGGCCTCAAGGGAGGAGGAGTTCTTTTATTGAAGGCCCCCGAAAGGATCGCGGCCCCCATACTACGATACCTCAAGGAGAATCCCCCCCGAGCATTCGGATCAGCAAGCAACTCCCCTGCGCGCTGCCCCCGAAGGATCCTCATGGAAGGAAGCTGGGACGGCGGCCCCTCCTTTATCAGACTTACCGACCCAGGGGAAGGCCGCCACCTGCGATGGAACATTGCGGACCTAGGGCAGTCCAGTCGGCGCGAGATTGCCGACGCCGTGGAGGCCACAGTAGGCACTGGAGCAGTGGAACAGGTATCCTCGGTGTATGCATGGTTCCCAGACACAGGCGAATGCGCTCGCGCATGACGCAGGTCAGAATCCGACTTAGGGTCGCTGCCAACAGGTCAGCAGCTTTTTGCGGGGCCAGCTGCATTGCCGTGGGGTCGCAAGTGGCCAGGATATTCCCGGCCACGCCCTCAAGAGAGCAAGTCAGGGGGGGCACGGGGATCCCCATGGCCCAGATAGAGCACATCGAAACCATAGCTGAGGAAGCGGTGCGACAGGCCCCCAGAAGAGCGGTACAGCCCCAGATACTGGAGATCACATCTTTCGACCGACAAGGAAGACAGGTTGGCGCCCTCCGCCCGCGGCCAATGCATTCGGACCCATGGATCCCTAGCCACACCAGGCCGCAGATGTTCTCGGCTTCGATCGGCTCCGCCGGAGCCAGCCTGCACACCAGGGCGTGGCCGTTGCCGGAGGGCGCTGAGAGTGATTATGTCCCTCGCACGTGCATTGCGGCGTTGGCCTATGTGCCTTCGTTGCCAATCGTTTCGATTTGCGCCCCTGTCGAGATTGACGCGCTCTCTGGAGCCGTCCTTTGAGCCGCAGATCAAAAAAATCCCCACAAAGTGGCGCCCCACCGGCGACTCACTCCACCGGCCTCCCACTTGCTCCCATTCAGATTGACGGACTTGGCTACCCTGATTCACGTCTCATACTGTGGCAGGCACCGAATTCCATGACATTTTGTCTGTGCACGTGCTCGAGCTCTCAGGACACCCCTGCCGTCAGCTCCCCTTCAGCTTCGCGGCTGCTCTGTGAGCGGGCCGGCCGGCCTGTGCCTGTTGTAGCTAATTAGCCTCGTTCGTGCCCCGGACTTTGCTTTCGCCGCCTGACCCTTGTCTCGTGGCCGCGACCAAAAAAGAGTCCCCACAAAGGGGTTTCCCCAGCATGGTAGCTCGGGACAGGGAAGTTCGGGAGCATGCTTTGACACAGACAGACGGGGGGACAGTCGCCGTATCACCTTCATGTTCCTTATCTGTTGCAGGGCTGCAGGGCCTGTTGTAGGTGCGCCGTGAAGGCCTTTACTGTTGACTCTTCGGTTTTTTCGTGACAGCGGAGAGGTGCGAAGAAACCAGGAGTCAACCAAAGAGGCTTTCGCTTCTTGTGGCCGTTCTGGTGGGCGTTGCTCTTTTGAGGCCCTCCTGGGGCTGTCTTGGGTGCCCAGGTGGGGCCCTGCGGACCATTTCGAACAAACATCGATTAAGCTAGGGGAGGCGTCAAGTAGCCCGCTCTCGAGTCCGAAGAACACGACTGTCCAGGGTCTCTTTATTATACGGTTTTGGGACGCTCTTGAGGTCTTCTTGGGCGACCTGAGTGCCATCTTGAGGCCTCATATACCCATCACATGCGAAACGGCGAGACATTCAAATTCATTTGGAAACCGCAACGTGCTTTTGATGGGCCTGGGAGGCTTCGAAGACCCTCGTACAGATCTTGGAAACAACTTCTTGGACGCACGATGGACGTAATTGCAGTCCATGTGGACCACTTTGCGCCGTGCTGGAAGCCATGCTGGGGTGTCTGGGGCAATCTTGGAGCCATCTTGTGGGGAAGGCTGGAATGAGAAGCCGGCTGGGGGGGCCTGCGACCTGAAATTACGCTACCGAGGAACCCCACATACTTAATTTAAATCCTATGTGTTTGCTTATGTATATATGTATATGTATATGTATATGTATATGTATATGTATATGCATATGTATATGTATATGTATGTGTATATGTATATGTATATGTATATGTATATGTATATGTATATATATATGTATATATATATATATATACATATATATATATAGATATATTATATAATATATTTGCACAATCCTGCGTTCTGAGCCCTCTGAGCGACCGACCTGAAAAACCACCCCGTGCGCACCCCCTGGGGTGTCGAGGAAGTGCCACGCTTGCTAGGTTTGCGCCAGTGTCGTGGATAGCGGCCGAGCTGAAAGACCACCCCCTGCGCACCCCGTGTGGTGTCGAGAAAGTGCCACGCCTGCCAGGCTTTGCGCCAGTGTCGTGGATAGCGGCCGAACTGAGAGACCACCCCCTGCGGTGTCGAGAAAGTGCCACGCCTGCTAGGCTTTGCGCCAGTGTCGTGGATAGCGGCCGAACTGAGAGATCACCCCCTGCGCACCCCCTGTGGTGTCGAGAAAGTGCCACGCCTGCTAGGCTTTGCGCCAGTGTCGTGGATAGCGGCCGAGCTGAGAGACCACCCCCTGCGCACCCCCTGTGGTGTCGAGAAAGTGCCACGCCTGCTAGGCTTTGCGCCAGTGTCGTGGATAGCGGCCGAACTGAGAGACCACCCCCTGCGCACCCCCTGTGGTGTCGAGAAAGTGCCACGCCTGCTAGTGCGCACCCCCTGTGGTGTCGAGAAAGTGCCACGCCTGCTAGGCTTTGCGCCAGTGTCGTGGATAGCGGCCGAACTGAGAGACCACCCCCTGCGCACCCCCTGTGGTGTCGAGAAAGTGCCACGCCTGCTAGGCTTTGCGCCAGTGTCGTGGATAGCGGCCGAGCTGAGAGACCACCCCCTGCGCACCCCCTGTGGTGTCGAGAAAGTGCCACGCCTGCTAGGCTTTGCGCCTGCGCACCCCCTGTGGTGTCGAGAAAGTGCCACGCCTGCTAGGCTTTGCGCCAGTGTCGTGGATAGCGGCCGAGCTGAGAGACCACCCCCTGCGCACCCCCTGTGGTGTCGAGAAAGTGCCACGCCTGCTAGGCTTTGCGCCAGTGTCGTGGATAGCGGCCGAACTGAGAGACCACCCCCTGCGCACCCCCTGTGGTGTCGAGAAAGTGCCACGCCTGCTAGGCTTTGCGCCAGTGTCGTGGATAGCGGCCGAACTGAGAGACCACCCCCTGCGCACCCCCTGTGGTGTCGAGAAAGTGCCACGCCTGCTAGGCTTTGCGCCAGTGTCGTGGATAGCGGCCGAACTGAGAGACCACCCCCTGCGCACCCCCTGTGGTGTCGAGAAAGTGCCACGCCTGCTAGGCTTTGCGCCAGTGTCGTGGATAGCGGCCGCTGAGAGCTGCGCAGTCTGAGAGACCACCCCCTGCGCACCCCCTGTGGTGTCGAGAAAGTGCCACGCCTGCTAGGCTTTGCGCCAGTGTCGTGGATAGCGGCCGCTGAGAGACCACCCCCTGCGCACCCCCTGTGGTGTCGAGAAAGTGCCTGCTACGCCTGCTAGGCTTTGCGCCAGTGTCGTGGATAGCGGCCGAACTGAGAGACCACCCCCTGCGCACCCCCTGTGGTGTCGAGAACGTGCCGCGCCTGCCACGCCCTGCGAGCGTGTCACGGATAGAGGCCCCGCTGAGGGACCACCCTTTGCGCGCCCCCCTTGTGCCGCGCCTGCCACGCCCTGCGAGCGTGTCACGGATAGAGGCCCCGCTGAGGGACCACCCTTTGCGCCCCCCCCAGTGGTGTCGAGAAAGTGCCGCGCCTGCCACGCCCTGCGAGCGTGTCACGGATAGAGGCCCCGCTGAGGGACCACCCTCTGCGCACCCCCTCTGGTGTCGAGAAAGTGCCGCTCCTACCACGATCTGCGAGCGCGTCACGGATAGAGGCTGCGCTGAGGGACCACCCTCTGCGCACCCCCATGCGATGTCGAGAATGTGCCGCGCCTGCCACGCCCTGCGAGTGTGTCACGGATAGAGGCCCCGCTGAGGGACCACCCTCTGCGCCCCCCCAGCGGCGTCGAGAAAGTGCCGCGCCTGCCACGCTCTGCGAGCGTGTCGCGAATCGAGGCCACACTGAGGGACCACCCTCTGCGCACCCCCATGTGATGTCGAGAATGTGCCGCGCCTGCCACGCCCTGCGAGCGTGTCACGGATAGAGGCCCCGCTGAGGGACCACCCTTTGCGCCCCCCCAGTGGTGTCGAGAAAGTGCCGCGCCTGCCACGCCCTGCGAGCGTGTCACGGATAGAGGCCCCGCTGAG
Organism: Prorocentrum cordatum; assembly: GCA_963575745.1. NCBI lineage: Eukaryota > Dinophyceae > Prorocentrales > Prorocentraceae > Prorocentrum > Prorocentrum cordatum. Next base: position 197,033 of record CAUYUJ010018168.1, on the reverse strand, counting down.
GGACCACCCTCTGCGCACCCCCTCTGGTGTCGAGAAAGTGCCGCTCCTACCACGATCTGCGAGCGCGTCACGGATAGAGGCTGCGCTGAGGGACCACCCTCTGCGCACCCCCATGCGATGTCGAGAATGTGCCGCGCCTGCCACGCCCTGCGAGTGTGTCACGGATAGAGGCCCCGCTGAGGGACCACCCTTTGCGCCCCCCCAGCGGCGTCGAGAAAGTGCCGCGCCTGCCACGCTCTGCGAGCGTGTCACGGATAGAGGCCACACTGAGGGACCACCCTCTGCGCACCCCCATGTGATGTCGAGAATGTGCCGCGCCTGCCACGCCCTGCGAGCGTGTCACGGATAGAGGCCCCGCTGAGGGACCACCCTTTGCGCCCCCCCAGTGGTGTCGAGAAAGTGCCGCGCCTGCCACGCCCTGCGAGCGTGTCACGGATAGAGGCCCCGCTGAGGGACCACCCTCTGCGCACCCCCTCTGGTGTCGAGAAAGTGCCGCTCCTACCACGATCTGCGAGCGCGTCACGGATAGAGGCTGCGCTGAGGGACCACCCTCTGCGCACTCTCTGTGGTGTGGTGGTGTGTGGTGTGGCGTGGTGTGGTGTGGTGCGATGTGGCGTGGTGTGGTGTGGTGTGTGTACGAGCGAGAAGGAGGAGGTGAGGTGGGAACGCAGGTGTGACGCGGGTGTAGAGAAGGGGAGGTGAGTGAACGCGGGTGCGACGCGGGTGTAGAGAAAATCAGAACCCCACTTAGAATGTGGGGAACAATCGAGTCGTCGGACGGAGGGGCTATTGGATGATTTATGGCTGGCGTTTGCATATCTGCCATGTTGTTTTCGTTGGCGTCGCGTTTCAAAACCGAGCGGGTTGTTGGGAGGGCATTTGTTCAGGCACGTAAGCGGTGAGTAGGCCCATGCCGAGCCGTGTCCATCCGACAGTTTTTGCCCGCGCCTGCATCAGTGCACATTGGCACCTGCGAATTGTTGAGCTTTCTTTGTGCTCGGCCTCCAGGCGTGGTGCCGCTTCCTGGCGAGGGGGGGGGGTGGCTTTGGGGGGAGGGTGAGTCGGCGGCGCGCCCAGGTGGAAAGGCAGAGGGGGGGGCCTTCTCGGAAGCCTCAGAAGGCCATACTGCCTTCTGGGAAGCTTTCAAAGCCTACGCCGATGGCACAGATGGTTTCTCAGAGGGCTGGAGGGCTTCTGAGAAGCCCCGCCGCCTTCTGAGAAGACTTGCCCCTTCTTACTTCCCCCTTCGGCCTGCCACCGACTGAGGCGTGGGATGGGCGGGGACGCAATTCGCGTACACGTTTGACACACCATTGCCGTGTGAGCCACGCGCGAAGAATTTCGCTCTAGCGTGAGTCGGGCTGGCGCCGATGTCTGGGACTAGTTGGGTGGTGGGTGTCGCCCAGTTTAGCAGTGCAGTTATGCCAGATGATAGTGCGCATCACCTGGCTACCGGCCCTCCGAAGCTTGCCCGACCTGTGCACATCTTCTTCGGTGTGGCGTGCTCGAGCCTGCTGGTTTGTCCTCTTTCTGCTGCCCCTACCCGTGCGTGTGGCCTTCTTGTACTGCGAGCTCAAGAATTGTCAGCCCAACGTTCCCCAGGCTTCTCCTCGCGGCTGCAGCCTGGCGCGACCCCGCCCGATCGTGCTGCCGACACTCTGGCACCGTTGTTATTTTGCAGGCTATGCTTCCCTCGGCTGGCAGGCATGAGGCCAGCACGGCAGCGGCTGGCGACATTCGGAGACGCCGCCTCCTCTGTCACGGGCGGCGCCCCGGGTTGGTGCGGAGACACTTCATCCTTGTTCGTCTGGGTACGGGGTACGGGCATCATTCCTCTTTGGCTTGGCGTTGATGCGTTTAACGCTGCGGCGTAGTCCTGCTGAATATTTTGTGCGGCGATTGCTGGTGGTGTGCCTATCGTTGTAAAAAGGTCATCCTGTGTTCGATGCACTCGGCCCGAGTTCCTGGTCATGAGGGCCTTGGTTGTCTTTACCATCACCTCACTCAAGACGCACCTTGCTTTCGTGTACTCGGCAGTGGCGCACACCAGGGGGGCGTCTACATACTCGCTTTTCTGCGGCTGCCTCTTCGTCTGCTTCTGCTTCTTTCTCTCCTTATTATGCTTCCTCTTCTTCTTCTTCCTCCTCCTCCTCTCTAACACTGTCCCTCAGCTTTCCTCCTCTCTTGTACCTCTTTCGATGCCGCCCGCTCTGCTCTGCCTCTTCTTCCGCCTCTTGCCTGTCATGCTCGCCTGCTCTCCTTTCACATTCTCGTCTCTCGCCTCCCGTCTCCACCCTCCGCCTTCCTCTCTGGATGCCCCTGGAGGCCTCTGGAGGCCTACAGGGCCCTCCGGAGCCCCTGGATGCCCGAAACGGGTCGAGCATCGCCTCCCCGAGAACGTCCTTGCCCCCCTCCACCCTTCCCCTCGCCTGCTCCCGCCGCCGAGCCATCGCAGGCGAGTGTGGGTGAGTCGGTCGGGCGTGCGGACGGGACACGTCGTCGTCGTCGTCGTGCTCTCGTCATCGTCGTCGTCGTCGTCGTCGTCGTCGTCGTCGTCGTCGTCGTCGTCGTCATTGTCCCCCCGCTCTTTTTTTGCTCGCGATTCCCCGCCCTTCTCAAGTCTGCGACGTCGCGCTCTGGCTGCGCGGCGTGGGCCCTCGGAGGATCCCCCTGTCTGTTCTCTTGCTCGCGCCCCCCCTCCCCCCCGACCGCCGACGCCGTGCCCCTCTCGCGGCGTCGGCCCCCAGAGCTCCGGACCCCCCCTCCCCTGGCTTGTTCTTCTCAATCTGGCGCTGCTTCTCTTCACGTTTTTCGGTGGCCACAGGTGAGCTGCCCCAACCCCCGACGACTTCTGAGGGGCGGTGGGGGTTCACTTCGCTCTGGAGCTCCCGAGCGGAGTGAATCCCCAGCCCCCCCTAGAAATAGTGGGGGGTCGGGGCAGGGCTCGCATGTGGCCACCTAGTTCTCCTGGGATCCTGGAGGGTGGTCTCGGGTCGCCAATGCTGGCGAACACTCTGACGCGTCACCTGTCGTGACGCCGAGGGAAACAATACAAGTGGCTTGCGCCATTCATGAGGCTCACGCCATTCTGCCGACCCCCGAAAGAGCATATTTGGGGGTTCCAATTTCGTACGTGCTGCCTGCGTGTTGTTGTCGCTGACTCGTCTTCCTCTTCCTTCGCGTCTGTTGGCTGGGCTGCTTGGGGGCCTCTTGGAGGCCTGAGGGGTGGCCGCTTGGAGACTTTTCACAGCTCCTGGTGTCTTTTGGGCCCTCAAGGTCTTCTTGGGGGCCTAGGGGGTATGTTTGGGGTCTTGGGGCAATCATATGGGGGTTGGCTCCCGAGGTGCCTGCGCGTTGCCCCTCTTGGAGCCCTCTTGAGGGTCTTTGTTTGCTGTCTAGGGGGCCTCTGATGCCCCTGTGGTGTTATTTGACAAATCGTGCCCCCCACCAGCACGCGCGCAAGGGCGTTCGAATGAGTTCGATATGCGGCGCGAGAGGCCCGCTTGGCAGACTTTGATGGACACGTTGGGAAGCCGATGGTTCGTTTACGAAACCGCCAGAGCGAACTGATGGTGCAAAAGCATGCGCGCGCGACGACGCGAGCGTGTGCTCGTCGTCCCGTTTTATGCCAGGGATTCTTGCGACAGCACGTGCGCAAGGGCGTTCGAACGATTTCGACGCGCGCGCGATGGGCCAATCTGAAAGCAATTTATGGCAATGTTGAAAAACCGATGGTATTCCGAAGAATTCGCAAGAGCGCGGGCGCACCGTTGAGCATGTGGTTGCAACATCATGTGTATCGTATACCTTTTCGTTGCATCTGCTGAGTACAAATGCTTTAACTGATTTTATACACTTAACTTTTGTTTATTCATATTTATAGATATGTGAATATATTGATTCACATATACATATACATATACATAGTTATTCATATCTATATATATATATATACATAATGTATATACTTTGAATCCCAAAAGAAAAATCATAAGCAACGAGAGTGCGCGTATTGTGTTTTTTTTTGGGGGGGGGGGGGGGCAGAAGGTGGCAGGGGGTGTCGATACCGGCTGGGCTGGGATGGTACGAACTCATTGGTAACATGGGCAAGGGGTCGGAAACATCTGCGTATTTCAGATCGCGAGGGGGGGCATTAAATTCGGCCTCGTGGAAAGGGGGGTGTACTTGGTTATCTTTTTAGAATGGAGAATGCATGCGGTGCACTCTTTGCGGTGCAATCTGTATGGTGCGATCTAGGTTGTGTCATCCAGGCTGTGCAAAATAGGTCGTGCAGTATATGATGTGTCATTTATGTGCAATGTACGTTGTGTGGTGTATCTTGTGCAACCTATGTGGCGCAATGTATTGTTACAAACGAGTTGACAACTTCCATCCCCTTGCAAACATTCAACCCACGCACCCGCAACTTAGTTTGCAAAACCCTGCGGCGGCGATTACGATGAGTGCCTTTCGTTGGCTGGTGCATCTCCGCGGCCGCGGTGGCGCTGACCGCTGGGCAGTTCCCAGCGGCACTTCCGTTCGAGTCGGTGACGTGGGCGGGCGCGGTATCATGGCGACACCGCCAACGGTAGACACGATTTTGAACGTAGCGATGGTGACGAAGGTGGCGATGACGACGGCAAGGCCAATCACGGTGCCGATGTCGATCACGCCCGCCGATACCGATGACGTCGTCCTCGCGTCGGCGATGCAGATTTTCGACGGAGTTCGACATGCGCGCGCGGCCGACGCGGTCGATTGGCCCGTGTGGTGTTATTTGACGCAGGTTGTGCCCTTCCCCAGCACGCGCGCAGGGGCTTTCGACTGAGTTCGGATTCGGCGCGGGAGGCCCGCTTGGCAGACTTTGATGCACACGTTGGACAACTCGTGTTTTTTTGTTTCGGTTCTAAAGAAACCGCAAGAAAGCAAGTGCAGGGTTTTTTTGACATTTTTTTGTTGTTTCTCTTCCTTTCTGTGAGAACAAAACAAAGGGCACTCGATTTTGAAATCTTTTGACACGGACGGTTTTTTTTCCAAGGATTTCGGCATGCGCGCGACGACGTGCTCGTGTGCTCTTCGTCCGTTTTTTTGCAGAGGGTCCTTGCGACAGCACGCGCGCAAAGGGGTTTTGAACAATTTCGACACGTGCGCGCGAGAGGCCAATTTGGCAGTATCCTTGTTGCTCAACCGCGTGTTTTTTGTATGGATTCGTGGCATTCGATTTTGAAATTCTT
>CAUYUJ010018168.1:156799-186799 GCA_963575745.1 Prorocentrum cordatum | reverse complement strand
CTAAGACTAATAATCATACGAATAATACGAATCATAATAATACATATACGGAATGAATCGAAAGGGTACGTCCCCTTCGTCCAACAGCACCACGTCCTGCCGCGCCCACGGCCCCAACGGACATAACCCGCCCAACAGCACCACGTCCTGCGGCACCACTAAGAAAGCATATACGGATGTGGTTAAAACTATTACTAGACATAGCATTTCTAAAACAATGGTAAAACGAAGCAGAACCATTATACGAGTAATAACAGTACGAGTAATGTTAGAAGAACCGCAAGACTAATACTACTAGTCATAATATTTTTACGGATGCAACAAAGACTAATAGTACTGATAACATTAGTCGGAAGACTAAGCATAATACTTCGAAGCACAGTACGGAAAATATTAATACGAGTAAGAATCATCTTTATGAGCTAAGAAGGATACTCATCACACGATTATTGTTTTCCTTTAAGAAGCAGGCTGCTAATAATCTCGTGTGTAGCATTCATACGAGTAATATTCATACGACTACTACTAGTACTCATAATCGTAATATTACTAATGCGAATAATAGTGCGAATTGTAAGACGATTGCTAATAGGCATGCGAATGATCGGGACATTTCGAAATATGGTAACACTATGAATACTAAAACGAGTATTATTAGTATCAGTACTATTACTAATACCACGGATGGTATGAATACTGGTACTAACGATACTACCATTCAATATACTATTACGAAAGCTCATACTCCTATTTGTGAAGAGTCATGCTGGTATGGTTTTTCATATCAGACGACGTATACTGTTAGTAATACTACTACAGCATGACTAGCACTACTAATACTAAAAATATTGAAAACAACACCAATACTAACAATTTGAAGACTAGTCATACTACTAACAGTATTAACAATCACTGCATCAGCAAGAAAGTTGTGATTAATAATGGTACTTGTACTAAGAATTCCTATATCACCTAAGAGTATTAATACGTTTGTTACTACTACTACTACTACGACCGCTACTAAGACTCATACACATATCCTTAATACTGACACTAAGTACTACTACTACTACTAGTACTACTACTACTAGTTACTACTTAATACGTACTTACCTTTACTACCTACTACTTACTACTTACTACTTGCTCATTACTACTTTTACTACTACTCCTACTACTAGCACTACTACTACTACTACTACTACTACTACTACTTCTCCTACTACCACTGCTATTACTACTCGTGTTGCTACTACTACTAGTGCTGCTGCTACTACTACTACGACGATGACTACTACTACTACTACTACTACTACTACTGCTACTAAGCTACTACTACTACTACTACCGCTGCTCCTGCTAATACTACTCCTATTACTACAACTGCTACTACTACTACTACAACTACTACTACTGCTACTACTACTACTACTACCTCTACTACTATTACTACTATTACTACTACTACTACTACTACTACTACTACTACTTCTACTACTACTACTACTACTACTACCACTACTACTACTACTACTACTACTACTACTACTACTACTACTACTAAACTACTTTACTACTACTACTACTACTCCTACTACTAGTACTAGTAATTACTACGACTACTAGTATTAGTACTATTTAGTACTAGTACTAGTACTAGTACTACTACTAGTACTACTACTAGTACTACTACTAGTACTACTAGTAGGACTACTAGTAGTACTACTACTAGTACTTCTTCTTCTACTACTACTGCTACTACTACTACGACTACTACTAATACTACTACCAGTAATACTAGAAAAGGGGAAGGAGGAGGAGGAAGAGGAGGAGGATGAGGATGAGGACGAGGATGAGGATGAACATGATGATGAGGAGGAGGATGAGGAGGAGGAGGAGGATAAGGAGGAGGAGGAGGATTTTCCTCCGAAGGCCCCCAGAGCACAACGTAAAACATGTGGCCTTCGGCCGATCCAGCTGCTTGGGCAGCCGCCTCGCGTTGACAGATCCTCTCCGCCAGGGCTTTCATTCCAGGTGTCGACAGGAGACCCGCGCGCGAGGATTGCGAAGAGGCTGGGCTATCTTCCACTGCCTTCAGCAGCACGCACGTGGCCGAGGCACGACAAGTGGTGCCAGAACCAGGAGCGACCGTCACGCGAGCTCTGTAGTGAGGTTGCAGAGAAGGCGAATTCACTACAGGGTCCCTTTGCCACTTTTGCGTCGGCGGCTAGGCAGAATAACTGCGCTGGCGGAAAAGCAGTCGCAACGGGGATACCGTTGAAGCGACTTGTGCCACAATGCAGGAAAAGGGGAGGAGATAGGGTGGGCGGCGGAAGGAGGAGAGAGGGAGCGAGGGCCGCCAAGGGGGGCAAGTCACACCCGGAGCGCGTGGCGCGGCCGGCCCCGCCGGCGGGGTAGGCGGCGGCTGCTGCGCCATGTCCCGGCGGCGGCGGGGCGCAGTGCGGATGCTGGGAATGCTAGTGTTACAGGGTGCGATGCGAACAGTGCCGAAGCCAAAAGTAGATGGCGCTGCGTCCCCTGGGACGGGGGCGGGCACGGTGTGCCCAACCGGTTGCTGGGCCGCTGCGGCGGCGGGCGGCAAGACCACGGCCGGGGCGGCGTCGCAGGCTGCGGGCAGCCGCCCATCGCCATGGCGGCGCGCGGAGTGAGGAGCGAGGGGGGGGGAGGCGGACAGGGGGGGGGGCTCCCCGCTTGCGGGGACCCGCAGGCGGGGCGGCGGTGCCGGGCAGCGGCGGCGTCGTCGGGCGCTGCCGCGCGGGGCGGGAGGGCGCCTGCGCGCGCCCGGCGGGGCGCCGGGAGGGCTCCAGGTGCCTGGGTGGACAGGGTGAGCCGGCCGGAAGCAGGGGTCCGCCAGGGTCGGGGGGCGGGGCGGCGAGAAAGAGGTAGACGCCGAATTGGCGAAAAGTAGGTGAGCAAAGTCCCCCTGCCCGGGTGGACAGAGTGGGCCCGCGGGGGGAAGAGGGAGCTGCCGCCGTCGGATTGGGCGGCAGCGAGCCCAGCCCCGGTCGAAGCTGTGGCAGATGCCAGCGCTTCCAGCCCGCTGGCCAGAGCGGGGGGCGGGGGGGGCGCCGCCAAGGTGCGCGGCTGGGAGTGCAGCAGACGGCCGCCCTACGGCCGCCCTGCCCGAGTGGGCGGGGTTGGCCGTGGGGGGGCGCCCACCGCCGATAAGACGTCGGCGGGCGCGCCTGGGCGGGGCAGTACAGCATCGGAAGCCGGCGCCCCCGGCAGAGCTGGCAGGGGGGCAGGCAGAGGGGAAACGCCAAACCGGTGCGCGTCGGTGAAGAGGAAGATGGGGGGGCAGCTCCCCGGCCCTGGTGTGTGGGGGGCGGCGCGCGGGGGGGCCGGGGGCGCCCGCCGCTGTCCGGGTGGGCGGCCGCGGGCGCGCCGTGGCGCGCAAAACTGATGCTCGGGCCCGAGCGTCTGGCCCAGCAGAAGTTGCGCGCATGGGCGGGCATTGGGCTGGGCCGCGCGCAGCCGGGGGGGGCGCGCGGCAGGGGCGGTTGTGGGCTCAGAGGGGACAGGAGTGGCAGGAACTGGATGTGGAGGGGGATGGGCGAGGAGGAGGGGGGTGGGTGGGGGTGTGGGGGGGTAGAATCGGCGTCTCGGCGGGCCCCCGGGCGTCTTCCGGGCCCGCCCTTGGGACCTCATCGGGGCCTTTTGGGGTGCCTCTCTCGCGGCTGCGCTGTCGGGCCGTGTTGGGGCCATCTTTCGGGCTTCTTCGGCCCTCTGAGGCCGTCTTGCGTGCCTCTTGGAGGCTTCTCTGGATCCTCTTGGAGGGCGCTTGGAGGCCTACTGGGCCGTGTTGGTCTGTCGGGGTGCAGGGGGCCAGCGCGCCCGAATCCCACCCGCGCCCGAGGGGCGTGTCAGCCGGCGTAGGCCCAGTAAATCTTGCGCCGCCCATTCGGGGCGACGCGCGTGTTGCGGTCTATTTGGTGGAGTTAATTTCTGTTCGCAGTGAGTTTTCCGTTCCACTGCTCGTGCAGGCGCCCCGCCCGCCCGCCCGCAACTTAATTTACAAACCCCGTGCGGCGGCGAGTGCGATGAGTGCTTGGCGCTGGCTGGTGCGTCTCTGCGGCCGCGGCGGCCCGCGCGTTCTCGCGCGCGCGGCGGCTGGCTACCTTGGCGCGACCGACGCGGCCGCGGTGGCGCTGGCCAGCGGGCGCTTGAGTGCGAGTCGGCGACTTGGTCGGGCGCGGTATCGTGGCATTGTCGACACTTGTAGACGCGATGATGATGATAGTGTCGATGTTGGCAGCGATGCTGACAGCGACGACGGCGCGGCCAGTGACGGCGCCGATGCCGATCGCGCCGACGAGGGAGGTGATCGCGGCGATGCGCTGACAAGGTTGAAAAGGGAGTCCGCGCGCGCGGAAGTTCGACGAATCGATCGGGCTGATCGTGCGCGCGCGGCGGCGCGCGCGTGTGGCATTTTTTGGTTCCTTCCTCTTCTTCTTCTTCCTCCTCCTGGGGGTGCTATTTCTGAGGTCTGAGGTATTTGCACCCTCGGCGCCTGGCAGGGGCATCGCGGGTGCGCCGCGCGGTGACATGACATCGCTGGGTGGTTGAATTCGTGAGAATCCTGCGGCTCTCGTAAAATTTAGCATGGGCATATAAGAAGATATGCCGACATGCTTGCGCAATCGTGCGCCCCCCCCGCCCTCCGCTTGCGCGCAGCGGCGCTCGACTGACTTCGACGTGCGGCGCGAGTGGCCCCCGTGGCAGACTTTGATGGTTTTTGTTGAATCCGCAAGCGCGTGAGCGCAGGACTCTGGGGCAACTGCTGATGCGACTAAACCGCGCGCGCGACGATTCGCGCGCGCTTCGCCTGGTTCTTTGCAGAGCATTCTTGCGACGGTGCGCGCGCGAGGGAGTTCGAGCGGTTTCGACGCGCGCGCGAGAGGCCAATTTGGGGGCATGCTATGAAACTGTTGAACCACTTGCGGTTTTCTGTAGAATTCGCAAGAGCGCGGGCGCATTTTCGTGTTGGGGAATCTTGCTGCGAACCCATGTTTATGTTTTTCGTGGTGCTCAGTTTTGAGTTCCTTGCGGGGCTGGCAGTTTTCCAATGGTTTCGGCGTGCGCGCGCGCGGCGACGCGCGCGTGTCTCTTTCGTTTTGTTTTTTTTTCTTTTTGGAAGGGGTTCTTGAACGCTGGCGGTTTTTGATAGGCGAGAGCGCGCGAATAATATTTTCTGCAGAGGATGTCGGGGGGTCGGTGCGGTCGTGCTGGGAATGTTTGGATGTGTACTTAGGATGGACGATTGGGCAGAATCGCATGTCAATTGCAGTGCGAAAAGGGGGCGGTTAAGTCCAGGGGGGAGGTGTACCCTAACTCTTGCTAGAAATGAGGATCTACCAATGCTCGCAGTGTGTTGCCCATTTCACTGCTTGCACAATCATCCCTCCCACCCGCCCGCAACTTGGTTTGCAAAACCCATGCGACGGCGATTGCGATGAGTGTCTGGCGTTGGCTGGTGCATCCCCGCGGCCGCGCGAGCCCGCGCGTGCTTGCGCGCGCAGCGGCCGGCTATTTTTGCGCGACCGACGCGGCCGCGGTGGCGCTGGCCGCCGGGCACTTCCCAGCGATTCAGTGCGAGGCAGTGCCTTGGGCGGGCGCGGCGCCGTGGCGACGCCGACGGCGGTGGGCGCGATTATGAATGTAGCGATGGTGGGGGCGGGTGGCGATGGCGGCGGCGTGGCCGATGACGGCGCCGATGTGAATCGCGCCCGTCGATGACGATGACGATGTCCTCGCGTCGAGCTTTTGGAAGGAGTTCGACGTGCGCGCGCGGCTGACGCGCGCGAGTTGCCCGCGCGGCATCATTTAAAACGGATCGCGCCCCCCCCAGCACGCGCGCGTGGACGTTCGGGTGAGGTCGACATGCGGCTCGAGAGGCCCGCTTGGCAGAATTTGATCACGAAGGTGCAGCGACGAAGTGGTAGTTTTCTTGAAACCAGAGGGGGGGCGCGCATTTTTTTCCCAACCATCCTGTGGTGTTGGGTCCTCGTTTTGAAGAGACGGTGCCCCGCGTTCCTCTCCTTCCTCCTCCCCCCCCTCCTCCCTCCTCCCCCTCCTTGCCTCTGCTCTCGGCACACCTCTCGCACGTTTCGTAGCCCCATAGGGAACTCCACCGAAGGCCCCAGTGGGGGTGTCCACATGCGGTTCCCCCACCCAGGGCAGCGTTTCGTAGCCCCAGAGGGAGCTCCACCGAAGGCCCCAGTGGGGGTGTCCACATGCGGTTCCCCCACCCAGGGCAGCGTTTCGTAGCCCCAGAGGGAGCTCCACCGAAGGCCCCAGTGGGGGTGTCCACATGCGGTTCCCCCACCCAGGGCAGCGTTTCGTAGCCCCATAGGGAGCTCCACCGAAGGCCCCAGTGGGGGTGTCCACATGCGGTTCCCCCACCCAGGGCAGCGTTTCGTGGCCCCATAGGGAGCTCCACCGAAGGCCCCAGTGGGGGTGTCCACATGCGGTTCCCCCACCCAGGGCAGCGTTTCGTAGCCCCAGAGGGAGCTCCACCGAAGGCCCCAGTGGGGGTGTCCACATGCGGTTCCCCCACCCAGGGCAGCGTTTCGTGGCCCCATAGGGAGCTCCACCGAAGGCCCCAGTGGGGGTGTCCACATGCGGTTCCCCCACCCAGGGCAGCGTTTCGTGGCCCCATAGGGAGCTCCACCGAAGGCCCCAGTGGGGGTGTCCACATGCGGTTCCCCCACCCAGGGCAGCGTTTCGTAGCCCCATAGGGAGCTCCACCGAAGGCCCCAGTGGGGGTGTCCACATGCGGTTCCCCCACCCAGGGCAGCGTTTCGTGGCCCCATAGGGAGCTCCACCGAAGGCCCCAGTGGGGGTGTTCGCATGCGGTTCCCCCACCCAGGGCAGCGTTTCGTGGCCCCATAGGGAGCTCCACCGAAGGCCCCAGTGGGGGTGTTCGCATGCGGTTCCCCCACCCAGGGCAGCGTTTCGTAGCCCCATAGGGAGCTCCACCGAAGGCCCCAGTGGGGGTGTCGCATGCGGTTCCCCCACCCAGGGCAGCGTTTCGTGGCCCCATAGGGAGCTCCACCGAAGGCCCCAGTGGGGGTGTTCGCATGCGGTTCCCCCACCCAGGGCAGCGTTTCGTAGCCCCATAGGCGCTCCACCGAAGGCCCCCGAAGGCCCCAGTGGGGGTGTCCACATGCGGTTCCCCCACCCAGGGCAGCGTTTCGTAGCCCCAGAGGGAGCTCCACCGAAGGCCCCAGTGGGGGTGTCCACATGCGGTTCCCCCACCCAGGGCAGCGTTTCGTAGCCCCATAGGGAGCTCCACCGTAGGCCCCAGTGGGGCTGCCCTCATGCGGTTCCCCCACCCAGGGCAGCGTTTCGTAGCCCCAGAGGGAGCTCCACCGAAGGCCCCAGTGGGGGTGCCCGCATGCGGTTCCCCCACCCAGGGCAGCGTTTCGTGGCCCCACAGGAAGCTCCACCGAAGGCCCCAGTGGGGCTGCCTGCATGCGGTTCCCCCACCCAGGGCAGCGTTTCATAGCCCCATAGGGAGCTCCACCGAAGGCCCCAGTGGGGGTGTTCGCATGCGTCTCCACTACCCAGAGGTAGCGCCGCCGAAAACGATATTCACACTTGCGGTATTCACAGTTGCATATGGTTGGGTCCTTCGCCATGCTAATTGTTCGGGTGGTGAAACTGATGTTGTGGCGCCATGTGTTTCGATGTGTTCTCGGGGCGACGCGCGCGCTCGCATTTTTGCGGGGGGTTCTTGTGGCGGCGCGCGCGCGTGGGCGTTCGGGCGATCTCGACGCGCGCGCGAGCGGTCCGTCGAGTCATATTTCTTTTCTTTGTTTGTATGCGTGTATGTATGTATGTATGTATGTATGTATGTATGTATGTATGTATGTATGTATATGTGTGTATGTATGTATGTATATTTATAGATATATATATATATGTATATGTATGTATGTATGTATATATATATATATATATATATATATATATATAGGTGTAGATACGCTTTGTCTGTATACACAATCGGAAACACAGACATGTAAGACGAGTCTGTTCAAGGATCCGCATCAGCGTGACCTCATTGCTTGTATATTAACACTACAGTATATGTGTGTGTATATATATATATATATATATTCACAGTTAATATAATTTCAAAAAACCTTGCGCAACAATGTGTGTTTATAGGTCCGAGCGGCGCTCGATTTCGACTCCCTCATGACACTGTAGGTTTTTTGAAGGATTTTGGTATGCGCGCGCGACGGCGCGCGCGTGCCTTTGGCACATTTCCTGTGCATGCAGTTCTTGAAGAGTGATGGTTTTGATGAGCGAGTGCGCTCGCGCAGAACATTTTCAAAGAAGATGGGGGGGCCGTTGCTGGCCTGCCTGGGATGGTGTGAATTCGTGTTTCATTCGTGTTTCGGATGGGCGATGGGGCAGAGTCATATGTAAATTGCAACGCGCAAAGCGGGGCGGTTAAATCTGGGCAGGGGGGGGGGGGATCCACGTTTTGTTTTCTAAGGGGAACCTATGTGGTGCGCTACAAGCGAGTCGACGCAATCCATGCTCCTGCAAACGTCCCAACCGCCCGCCCACAACCAGGTTTGCGAATCCTATGCGGCGGCGATTGCGATGGGTGTCTGGCGTTGGCTGGTGCATCTGCGGCCGCGCTGGCCCGCGCGTGCTTGCGCTCGCAGCGGCCGGCTAGTTTTGCGCGACCGACGCGGCCGCGGTGGCGCTGACCGCTGGGCGGTCCCCAGCGGGCACTTCAGTGCGTGTCTGTGACTTGGGCTGGCGCGGCATCGTGGCGACGCCGACGGCGGCAGATGCGATGATGCAAGTGGCGGTGATGGTGGCGATGGCGGCGATGGCGACGGCGAGGCCAATGGCGGCGCCGATGTTGATCGCGCCCGCCGATGCCGATGGCGACGTCCTCGCGTCGGCGAGGAAGGTCCTGCGATTTCGACGTGCGCGCGCGGCCGGCGAGCGCGAGTGGCCCTCGCGGTGCTTTTCGACGCGGACCGCCCCCCCCCCCCGGGCGCTCAAGGGCGATCGAGTGAGTTCGACGTGCGGCGGGAGAGGCCCGCTTGGCAGATCGTTATGGGCATGTTGGGGAACATTTGGTTTTCCTAAGAATCTGCAAGAGCGCGAGCGCAGGGATTCTTTTGACAATTGATGTTGTACACCCGTGTGCTTTTATCTGCTTTCGCGGCGCTCGACTTTGACATCCTGGCGGGGCCGACAGTTCGTTCGAGGATTTCGGCGCGCGCGCGACGATGCGCGCGCGGGCACTTTGCTATTTTTTGTTCGCAAGGGATTTACGCGACGGCGCGCGCGCGCGCAAGGGCGTTCGGGCGACGTCGACGCGCGCGCGCGAGGGCTAATTCCGAAACACATGACGTGGTTGACAGCCTATGCTTATCTTGAATGTGCGAGAGTGCGAGCGTATTCAAGGTTTATATATACGTATCTAGATATAAACTGATTCCTGGCTGGGATGGCATGACTTCGCATGTGACATGGAACAGGAGTTCGATTCATATGCAACTTGTTTCTCGCGAGCGGGCGCCGGTAACTCTGGCGTCGGGTGGGGGGTGGGGGTGGGGGTGGTGGTGGTGGAACTTATTATTCTGGAAAGGAGACTTCGCTGGTGGAACTCGCAGCTGTCAGTTCCGATGCTCGCGGCGCAATCTCCCCGCCCGCCCGCCTGCGACTGGTTTTGCAAAACACATGCGGCGGCTATTACGATGGGTGCTAGGCTTTGGCTGGTGCATCTGCGGCCGCGCTAGCCCGCGCATGCTCCGCGCGCGCGGCGGCCAGCTAATGCGGCGCGACCGACCCGGCCGCGGTGGCGCTGGCCGCTGAGCAGTTCCCAGCGCGCATTTCAGTGCGAGTCGGTGATTTGGGCGGGCGCAGTATCATGGCAAGGTCGACAGCGGTAGACGCGATGGTCATTGTAGCGGCGCTGGTGGCGATGATGACAGCGGCGACGGCGCGGCCAGTGACGGCGCCGATGTTGATCGCGCCGATGACGATGACGGCGTCCCCTCGCTGGTGCTGAGGGCTTGACAGGAGTTCGGCATGCGCGCGGCCGACGCACGAGAGTGGCCCGCATGGTGTTATTTGATGCGGGATCGTACGCCTCCAGCGCGCGCGCAAGGGCGCTCGAATGATGTCGACGCGCGGCGCAAACGGCCCGTTTGGCGGAGTGCCTACAAACTGGACAAACTTATCGTTTCAGAGTGTTCGCAAGTGCGCGTGCGCATTTTTTTTTGTTTTTTTTTTTTTTGTGTGCATGTGTGTGTGTGCATGTTTGTTTTCTGGTGTGGAGACCGACGCTGCCAAGCCAAATGTTTTCCTATGTCTTGGGGGCGCTCGTTTTTGACGTCCTTGCGTTTTTTTTTTTTTTTTTTTTTTTTTTTTTTGATTGCAGATTTCGTCTCGCGCGCGCGACGACGCGCGCGCATTTTGTCGCCAAAGCATTATTATGTTTGGCCTTGTTGCGAAGCCATGTGTGTTTTTTCCAAATTAGTTTTCGGGGGGCCCGTTTTGGACATCTTCGCACAATTCAAGGTTTTTTTTGGGGGGGATTTCTGCATGGCCGCGCGGCGACGCGCGCATGTGCTCTTCGCCCCAATTTGTGCAACACATCATTGAGCACTTATGATATCCTATGAACGAGTGTGCGCGCCTAACATGTTGAATAAAGGATGAGGAGGAGGGCATTCCCAGTTCGGCTGGGGTGATCTGATTTCATTTTTAGGTTTGAAGATGGGAAGGTCAAGGTCAAGGTCAAGCCCGCGCGCCGGAAGGCGAGCCCATGAAGGGCGCAGGCGGTGGCAGTCGGCTGCGTGCTATGCGCGCGCCACGATCCAAGGAACACAGTGCGTGTGTCTAAAGGGGGGGCACTCATTCACGTGGCGTGTTCATTGAGAACGGCAGCAACAAAGCTGAAAGTCCGTGGCTCGTCTTTGAACGACATCTGGAGATGGAGAGCGCCAGAGACGGCCGTCCTGCTCCGCGACGACCGCGCGGTGACCAATTCAGAACTCTCACGATGTATCTCGTCTCTGGTAGCTGCTGAACATATTTTGCAGCCGACCAGTTCTGGTGAACGCATTGTTCTGTCCACGTGCGAATGCCAGCGCGCGCGGTGAAGTTGCGTGCGCGCTCGTGCCAAGCATGCAGTATGCCGCGCCACGGTGCGTCCCAATCAACGCCCGAAGGTGGTCCAACGATCTGTCATGCGAGGCGTCGACATTCGATGCCCATTGTTTTCGAGCCTCCTGCAGATATCGGGCGATGCTCTGCTGCGAGACACGCTGCCGTTGCAACGGAAGTGAACAATTTCAATCTCTGCATAATGGAGGCTCGCTTGCGGCGCAGAGTACGGTGATTCGCACCTTGGCTGCGCCTTGCATGTGGTTATTCAGATCCAGAGTGCGGGGGTCCGCTCCCCCTGCGCGGACAACGTGCAGCCCAACCGTGTGTGAGCCAAGTCTCTGGGGATCACGTCTATTGTCAAGCCTGCCAGCGTGCGGATCGCGGAGGGAGCTTGTGCCATAGTGGTCAATGCTTTGGTGTTCTTGGCGTTGATAACAAGTCCGGCTTTCAGCAGCTCCAGCGCGAGCGTGCACAGTAAGACGCGCGCCTCCTTTTCCGAATGGGCAAAAAGAAGCAAGTCGTCTGCGAATCGCAAGGTCGTCAAGCGTTCTCCGCCATCTCCAAGATCTCTTCCCAGATGTTCAACTCTCTGCTTCCAGCGCGACATTGCCCGCTCCGTGGCGGACGTGAACAGCGTTGCACTCAGCGCGCCCCCCAGGCGGGCGCCAGCGGAAATCGGGGGTCCATGGCTGCGGGTGCTCTTGCCACCAATGGCGCCAACTTGATCTGCATGGAGTTGTCGATGGTGCCGAATCGTGTGCGCATTGAAATTCTCAGCGGCGAGCGGCCAAATCGGGGGGAGGGGGGTCTTAATGCTCTTGTAGAAAGGAGCGTGTCTGAGGTGCGAGGTAAGTTGTCTCATATATTTTGTGGCATCTACGTTGTGCATGCTATGTGGTGCAATATCATAGCTGTGGTGCAACCTATGTTGTGCACAATGTATGTTGTGCAATCTGTGTGGCGTGATGTCTGCTGTGCAACGTGCGATGCGCAATTTATGTGGTGCGATTTTTCCTCGTTGCAAATAAATTATCACATTCCGTTTTCTCGCAGACGTCCCGCCCGCCCACCCGCGACATGGTCTGCGAGGCCCATGCGGCGGCGATTGCGATGGGTGCTTGTCGTTGGCTGGTGCATCTCTGCGGCCGCGCTAGCGCGCGCGTGCTCGCGCGCGCCGCGGCCAGCTAGTTGGTCAAATCAAATCGGTGCAAATCGGTGATCTGGGCGGGCGCGGTATCATGGCGTCGCCGGCAACGCAGACACGAGTATGAGTAGCGATGGTGGTTGCGATGGTGGCGACGGCGGTGGCGAGCGAGGCCAACCGCGGTGCCGATGTTGATCGCGCCCGCCGATGACGATGACGATGTCCTCAAGTCGGCGATGAAGGTTTTTGATGGAGTTCGACATGCGCGCGCGGCTGACGCGCGCCAGTTGCCCACGTGGTATGATTTGACACGCGTCGTGTCCTCTCCGCAGCGCGCGCGCAAGGGCGTTCGAATGAATTCGACGTGCAGCGCGGGAGGCCCGTTTGGCAAGTACTGGGTGGACAGGTTGAATACATAATTTCTTCAAGAACCCGCAAATCCGCAACGTTGACGCTTATGCGGCGAAACTTTTTTGTTCTGGGGGGGTGGGCGCTCTCTTGCGATGTCCTTGCGAAACCCAGTTTTTTCATTGACTTCGGCATGCGCTCGACGACGACGCGCGCGCGCGTGCACTGCGTCCCGTTTTGTGCGAAGGATTCTTTCGACGGCACGTGCGCCATGTTCGACGAGGAATTTCGACATGCGCGCCCGAGAAACCCGCATTGGTAACTTCTTATGGAACTGATGAAAGCCGATTGTTTTCAGAGGATTTTGCAGGAGCGCGGGTTCAAATTTGTTTAAGGGTTTAATTGTTACATATTTTCGTATTTTCGTATATAGATACACATTTTCCCCGTCGTGATTTTTGATTTTGAAGTCCTGCGAAATCTTTTTTTGTGAGTGATTTTGGCATGCGCACGACGACGCGCGCGCGTCCACTTTGTCAGGCTTTTTGCAGGAGGTTCTTGAGTATTGCTGTTTTTTGATCAACGGGTCTGCGCGCATATATTTTTTCTGCAGAGGATGATGGCGGGGGGTGATACCAGCCTGCGTTGGATTGTGCGAATTCATATTTAGGATGGGCGCTGGGGCAGAATCGTGTGTACATTGTATTACGAAAGGATGGCCCGTAAAGTCGGGGGAGGGAGGTCTATCCTCATGCGGCTTTAGAGAAGGAGTATCTGGATTGTGCAATCTATGTCATGGAAATGATTTTGGCAAACGAGATGACACATCCCGCGCTCTTGCAAACATCCCACCCACCCACCCGCAACTTGGTTTGCATAATCTCTTAAGACCGTGGCGGTGGGGTACCAAATGGCACTTGGCAGCGACAGCGGCGCCGGCGACGACAGCGACAACGACGACGACGCCGCCGACATCTACTACGACGACACCGACGACGTTTCCAACGACTTCGACGACGCCGACAACGACGACGACGACGACGACACCGACGACGACGACGCCGACGCCGACGACGACGACGATGACAACGACGACGACGATGACGACGCCGACGACGACGACGACGACAACGACGACGCCGACGACGACGACGACGTCAACGACGCCGACGACGACGACGCCGCCGCCGACAACGACTACGACGACACCGACGACGTCTCCAACGACTTCGACGACGCCGACAACGACGACGACGACACCGACGACGACGCCGACGCCGCCGACGACGACGACGATGACAACGACGACGATGACGAGGCCGACGACGACGACAACGACGACACCGTTGACGACGACGACGTCAACGACGCCGACGACGACGACGACGACGACGACGGCGGCGGCGACGACGACGAGGCCGACGTCGACGACGAAGACGACGACGACGCCGACGCCGACGACGACGAAGACGACGGCGCCGCCAACGGAGGCTACGACGAGGGAGGAGGGAGGACGACGACGGCGACAACGACGACGACGACAACGACGAGGAAGGAGGGAGGACGGCGACGACGCGAGCGACGAAGAAGGAGGAAGGACGGCGACGCCGACGACGACAACGACGAGGGAGGAGGGAAGACGACGACGACGACAGCGACGACGACGACGACGGCGACGAAATAGAAGGGACGACGACGAGACGCCGACGACGGACGACGACGACAAGGGAGGGGGAGGAAGGACGACCACGGCGACAACGACGACGGAAACGACCACGACGCCAAAGAGGACGACGACGACGACGTACACAGAAGACGACGACGGCTACGACGACGGCGACGACGCGGGAGGAGGGAGGACGGCGACGACGACGACGACGACGACGACGCAAGAGCGCGCGTGCACGCTTTAGTTGAAAATCCGTGCTGCGAAACGTTGTGCTTTTGTAGGTTTTTTGGGACACACGATTTGATATCCTTTCGAAATCGGTGGGTCTGTAATGATTTCGGCATACGCGCGCGACGACGCGCGCGTCTGCACTTCGCCCCCATTTTTTGCAAAAGGATTCCCGCGACGGCACACTCGCAAGGGCGTTCGACAGATTTCGACATGCGCGCGCGCGAAGCCCGTTTGGTAACATTTTGTGAAAATCTTGATAAACCTATGGTTTTCTCCACTCTGCTGAACTTGAAGTTGTCAACTCCATTGCTCGTGCAATCACCCCACCCACCCACCCGCAATTTGATTTGCAAAACCCATGCTGGAGCGATTGCGATGAGTGCTGGGTGCTGGATATCGTCGACGACGGCGGCGACGACGACGACGCCGACGTCGACGACGACGAAGACGACGACGACGCCGACGCCGACGACGACGAAGACGACGACGACGTCGCCGACGAAGACGACGACGAGGGAGGACGGAGGACGACGACGGCGACAACGACGACAACGACGACAACGACGAGGGAGGATGGAGGACGGCGACGACGCGAACGACGAAAAAGGAGGAAGGACGGCGACGCCGACGACGACAACGACGAGGGGGGGGGGAAGACGACGACGACAGCGACGACGACGACGACGGCGACGAAATAGGAGGGACGACGACGAGACGCAGACGACGGACGACGACGACGAGGAAGGAGGAGGAAGGACGACCACGGCGACAACGACGACGGAAACGACCACGACGCCAAAGAGGACGACGACGACGAACACGAGGAAAGACAGAGGACGACGTAGGCGATGACGACGGCGACGCGGGAGGAGGGAGGACGGCGACGACGACGACGACGCAAGAGCGCGCGTGCACGCTTTTGTTTTAAGTCCGTGTTGCGAAACCTTGTGTTGTGTTTTTTTGGACACACGATTTTGAAATCCTTCCGAAACCGATGGGTTTTGAAGGTTTTCGGCATACGCGCGCGACGACGCGCGCGTCTGCACTTCGTCTTTTTTTTTGCAGAGGATCCTCGCGACGGCGCAAGCGCAAGGGCGTTCGACAGACTTCGACATGCGCGCGCGCGAAGCTCGTTTGAGTGCATGTTGTGAAAATCTTGAAAAACCAATGGTTTGGTTAGATTTCGCAAGAGCTCGCGCGTAAGCTTTTTTAGCAAATCCGTGTTACGAAACCCTGTGCCTTTTGTATGTTTTTTGGGAAACTCGATTGCGAAATCCTTCCGGCACCGAAGGTTTTTGAAGGATTTCGGCATGCCCGCGCGACGACGCGCGCGTGTGCACTTCGTCCCGTTTTTTGCAAGGGATTCGTGAAAAAGTGTCATGTTAGAACAAACAATGTCACCGCATAGTGTTTTTTACAAGGGAACCTCAGGAGGGGGATACTGGCCCCCCGGGGATAGTGTAAAGTCATAGTTTGGATGGACATGTGGTCATAATCGTATGTGATTTACATACCCGAAACGGGTAACGATAATTCCGGCGGGGGTATAATGTATTTTCGTTTTAGAAAGGAGAATTCTGATTTCGCAAAAGCTGGCGCGTAAGTTTTTGTAGCAAATCAGTGTTGCGAAACCCTGTGTTTTTGTATGTTTTTTTGGGAGCTCGATTGCAAAATCCTTCTGGCACCGAGGGTTTTTGAACAAATTCGGCATGCGCGCGCGACGACGCGCGCGTGTGCACTTGGTCCCATTTTCTGCAGGGGATTAGTGAACAAATGTTATGTTAGAACAAAAGATGTCCCCGCGTATCGTTACAAGGGAACCTCAGGGGGGCCGATACTGGTTCCCCAGGACATTGTAAATTCATATTTAGGATGGACATGTGGTCATAATCGTGTGTGATTTACATACCCGAAACGGGGGCGGCGAACACCGGGGGGGGTAGAGTCTATTTTGTTTTGTAGAAAGAAGAATCTATGCGGTACAACAGTGATTGACATGCGGAGGGCAAAAGGTGCGATGAGAGGGGCATGAGGGAACGCGAAGAAGAGGAAAAGAGGAAGGTTGCGGGGCGCTGTTTCCTCAAAGCAAGGACCCCACTCTACATGATGGTTGGGGTTCAGCAGTGCAATGTGGTGGCAGGGTGGTCAGCATGGTGCATGGTGTGTTTTGCGGGCTCCCAGTCACGGTCCAGATTTGGTTTTGACATATCTGATGGGGTGGGGGATTTATCGTTTCTGGATGGCGACCGGACGAGTAAGGGAGGGGGTGTTCATGAATACGAGGCAATGGCCACCCGTCTCCGAAGGGAAGGAAGGGGGTTTGACAAATTGTACCCTGAAGCCACCGACGGCCACAGCGTTGTTCGCCCCTGTCTGAGGCTAACACGGTCGTCCGGCAGCCTTCGGTTGCCTACGCCTGGCCCGAACGCGGGGGCACCCCGCTGCCCACGTCGCGGGTGCCGACGCCCAGCGTGCCGACTCCTGGCAGGTCCGAGGCCGCCGCTCCTGCTTGGGCCCCTGCTGCCAGACCGGCGGCCCCACCGTGGCAGCCCGGCTGCTCAGCGTCGCGCTGTTCCTCGCCCCAGAAGCCCCGGCCCAGCGGTCCCGGGGAGCTCCCCGCCCGCGGGGCCTGGACGCCTCGCCCCTGCCAGGCGGCCGGGCTGCAGCCGGCGCTGTCGCTGCCCCTGGCGGCGGGCCCCGGCGGCTGCCTCGTGGGGTGCGTCGGCGGCGGCCCGGGCGGATGCGATGCGCCGTGGCCGCCCGCGCCGGCGGCGGCCTCCGGCCCCGCCCGCGCTTTCTCCGCGCCGCGGCCCGTGACGTCCCGGCGGGCGACGTCCCCCACCCGGCTCGCCGTCCTCACGGCGGGCGTGGCGGCGCCGCCAGTCCTCGGCGCGGCGGCCTGCCACCCGATGGCGGGGACGCCGGGGGCACCGCTGGGCGCGCCGCTCGCGCCGCCGCTGGCGCTGTGGAGCCCCTCGCCAGGGCAGCTGCTGCAGGGCGAGCTGGGCCCTGTGCCCGCGCCTTTTGCCACGCCGCCGCCGCCCGGGGGGGCGCGGCCGTCGGGGCCAGAGAGCGTGGAGGGCAAGATCCGCGAGTGGCTCGAGACCATCCCGATCGGCGGCGGGGCCGATCGGGGCTGGGACGACGAGCAGATCTCGGAGATCGCCCAGTTCGCCAGGGGCGAGGGCCTCTCCGACCTCCCGGCGGAGGACTTGTACAAGCGGTACGTGGAGCACCAGGTCGGTCGGACAAACAGCTGCTCATTGAATCAGGAAGGTTCCGCCGAGGGGAGCGTTTGCACTGTCCTCCTCCCGCTCCCCGTTCCCTCTTCTGCACCATCGTCCTCAATCTCTTTCGCCTCCTGCCCTCTCCCCCTCTCTGCTTCCATTGTCCCCATCCCGCTCTCGCCATCATCCCCCCCAGTTCGGCTGGAACCGTCACGCTATGAACATTCATGGGCGATAGCCGGCCGCCGCGGGACGTACGGGCGAAGCGGCTCATCTTACCTGTTCCTATGCGTGTGGCGTCCCTGTTGCTTCTGCCTAGGCCTGCCAGATGGGGTCGGAGCAGATGAGCTCGAGGGCTCGCGCCGCATCGCCGATGCATCGGCGATGCGGCTCGATGTGTAGCCCGATTTTCTCCACGCCAGCTTCGCCGATGACACCGCCGACGGCGCCGATGCATCGTCGATATGTATCGTCGATGCATTGGTACTGCGGCGCGATCCTCCGACCCCGTCTGCTCGGACCCCATTTTGGGAGGCCACTGTCCTTTTGCCAGGTGGAGGTCGGCCTCGCCCAGGCCGGCGCGTGACGCGCGGCGGAGCGGAGCGCGCGGCCCGCGCCGGCGCTCTGCCTGGCCCGTGAGGGGGTGCGTCGGTGGCGCGCAAGGGTCGGGAGGGGAGAAAACACACAGACACAATGCATTGTCGATTCCCCAGAAATTGGAAAATATGGGAAGCGGGGGAAAAGCGAAAACCTAGAAAATATGGAATAATTAGCTTGGCGAAGGACTCAGCAGTTGTGAGTATCATCGTTGTGTGCAACGTTGGGTCACGAAGCGTGTGAGGGGTGGGCCAAAAATTGTGCGGTGGGCGCATGCGACAGCAGCCACTGGGGCCGGCGGTGCAATCCCCTATGGGGCCACGAAGCGTGTGAGGGGTGTGCCGAAATAAGTGCGATGGGCGCGTGCGAACGTAGCTACTGGGGCCGTCGTTGGAGTAGCCACCATGCGGACTGCGCCACTGGGACTATGGGGCCACGAAACGTGTGAGGGGTGTGCCGAAGTGGGGCGGCGCCGCCATGCGGACTGCGCCTCTGGGACCTGAGGTGGAGCTCCTTGTGGGGTCACGAAACGTGGGATGGGTGTGCTGAAATGGGCCAGCGCCGCCATGCGGACGGCGCCACTGGGACCTTAGGGAGCTCCCTATGGGGCCGCGAAGCGTGTGAGGGGTGTGCCGAAGTTGGGCGGCGCCGCCATGCGGATGGCGCCTCTGGGACCTTAGGTGGAGCCCTCTATGTCGCCGCGAAACGTGTGAGGGCGTGCCGAAATGGAGCGGCGCCGCCATGCGACAGCAGCCACTGGGACCCTCGTTGGAGCCCCTATCGGGCCACGGAACATGTGAGTGGTGTGCCAAAATAGGGCGGCGCCGCCACGAAACGTGTGAGGGGTGTGCCGAGGTGGGGCGGCGCCGCCATGCGGACTGCGCCACTGGGACCTTAGGTGGAGCTCCCTATGGGGCCACGAAACGTATGAGGAGTGTGCCAAAATAGGCCGCCGCCGCCATGCGGACTGTGCCACTGGGAACTTAGGAGGAGCTCCCTCTGGGGCCACGAAGCTTGTGAGGGGTGTACCGAAATGGGGCGGCGCCGCCATGTGGAGTGCGCCACTGGGACCTTGGGAGGAGCTCCCTATGGGGCCACGAAACGTGCGAGGGGTGTGACGATGACGATGATGATGACGATGACGATGACGATGACGATGATGATGATGATGATGATGATGATGATGATGATGATGATGATGATGATGATGATGATGATGATGATGATGATGATGATGCTGATGATGCTGACGATGACAATGACGATGACGATGATGATGATGATGATGATGATGATGATGGTGGTGGTGATGATGATGATGATGATGATGATGATGATGATGATGATGATGATGCTGAGGATGAGGATGAGGAGGATGAGGATGAGGATGAGGATGAGGATGAGGATGAAGAGGAGGAGGAGGAGGAGGAGGAGGAGGAGGAGGAGGAGGAGGAGGAGGAGGGACGCGGGGCTGCCTCTTCAACACGAGGACCCAACACCGCAAGACGGTTGGGAATATGGGGAACCCTGGGATTTGTGTGTGTGTATCTATTCGTGTGTCCCTGGGCTTTCCTCTCGGAGCAGGCCCAGTTTCCGTCTCTTCCTGCCCCGCGCTGGACTTCTTCTTCCCTCCCCCGTGCGTCGCGGCTTCATTCGCGCTTCGTGCATCCCGCTTACGCCCCATCGCCAGCGCAGTGACTCTGCCCAGCCGCCGACTGAAAAGTGTATCCCTGGGCCCCTTCGAAGATGGGGTGGCGCGGGGGGGGGTCTTCTAGTAAATATCCTCCTCTCCGCCTCATCTTAATACTGCTTATATTACTGCTTGCCTCGCAGCGCACTGTCTGACTATTACTGCGGTGCCATCCCGCAGCTGTTTGTGCTCGGAGGTGAAAAAGGAGCGCGCCGCTGTGCGCCCGCGCGCGGGCGTCGGCCGGCCGGCCTCCTCCCTTACCATACCTGGAGTACATTTGCTTACCGGTTATTTGTCTTATCGATGTCTCTTCCCGTACCCTATACCACTGAGCAGAGCGAACGTGAGATCTTAATTCCTTTGTCATCTTACCCCGGTTCTCAGAGGAAAGACTGGTTAGCAGCCGAAGCCCGCGACGTAGTCGATACGGGTATGAGCTATGATGAGACATATGAAATGTCCGTCACTTCGCGAAACGCTGAATTGCAAGTTGTACAACGCGACGGACAGGCCCGCTTTCCCTCTTCCAATATCGCTACTCGGAACTCTCGGGGAAGAAGTAGTGGAGAGGTTATTGATTGGTCGGAAGATGACTCCCCCTCTCGGCTTCCGATCGGTGATCGCGAACAAACCCCAGACCCGCAGAGACGGAATGGCATAACAGCAAGAACTAGACGAGGAGCATTCTCGTCTTTGATCGCTGAATCCTCGGAAACAATAAGTTCTAGCCCGATTGCTATACAGACAATCGCGCCGGCCGCTGGCCAAGCCAGTGGGTCGGGAGAAGCTCACGAGTCCAGAGGCGTGTGCCCCACCGTCCCAGACGGATGGTGAAGCACGAATGGAACTCACCCCATCCCAATAGCATTGAACGGACAGTTCGGCCAAGATAGTGACGAGCCACTTGATAGAGAGCATGAGATAAACTCCATGGAGGAAGATTTTGAATACGCCAACAAAGGAGTTTCTTTGAGCCGAGAGTTGCCCTCGATAGTGGACGCGGACCACCCCGCCCAAGGCGAGAGGTGGTCCCCAGGGCAAAACGCGATGGACTTTGACCAAATGGATGCCCTGGAAAAAAGCGTTTGCTGAACCAGATTCGGATGTTGATATAAGTGACCTGGCGCCTCAGTCTGTCGAGGTTGAAATCGAACATTAAGTTCAGGCGAAGCACGATGGGGGGCCCACAGGACGGACTCCTGCGCCTCAACTGAAGAATCAGAGGTATGAGGATTACGACTTGAACGATTCACCGCTTCAAGAAGGATTCTATCGTTATGCCGTCGCCTCAGGCGATTGGCAACTCTCGATGCTGGCTGTAGTTCAGGATGAAGAAATGGTTCAACAACCAGCTTCGCTTAACGAGCTGTTAAGACGGGATGAAAGGGATGAGGAGCTTCGGGAGGTGCCAGAACCGCCAGAATGCACGTGCGCGCGTCCTAGATCGAACGCTTCGAGTAGGGGAAGTCCCAAGGTACCAAGGTCAGGAGCTCTGTCTGCTTCAAGAAGCAACAGTACTATATCCGTGCTTGAAACATGCTCGAACAAGGGTCCCGACTGCACGCCGCAGGCGGAGAGCAGATGCCCGGGGAAAGCCCACAAGCCAGATGGAGCCTCTAGGCGTCCAGTGTGTAAGAGTTGTTCGGATGTGTGTCCCAATTGTAGCAATCAATGGTTGTGTGTAGATTGCCTTCCCGTGAGTGAGCATACTTGCACATATCTTCTCGTGCGAGCCATGCAGGGCCAGGCTAGATCTGTTGAGGCCAAGACTCAGCAGGAGTTCCTGCCGCGCGAAGCGCAGCGGGCCGAGAAGGCTCGACTTGATCGAGAAGAGATGGCCGCAACCATCGAGGATGTTCGGAAGACGTTCGAGGCTGAAAGACTCGCCCTGGCCAGGGCTGCCGGAGAGCGGGAACGAGAGTTGGTGGAACAAGTGTGCCATCAAACCGCGGTCGCAATGCGGCAGGCGGAGGAAGAAGCCGAGAATCGATATGCCGAGATGCTGGCTTCCGAACGACAGGCCGTTGTGACGGCGATTAGTCAGTCTGTCGATGCCAAAACCGTTTCCGCCCCTGTTGCGGTGGCCAGAGTAGAACGAGGGGAAATCGCTACAGCCAGGGCAGAACAAGACAAACAGGAGCTTCAAGAGCAACTCAAAAGTGCCAGGCTGGAAGTATCTAATACCCAAATTGCAGCTGCGACGAGAGTCGATCTGATAAATATACAACGAGAAGACCTCAGATTGCATGAAAATGCCAGAGCATCCCTTCAGCATGTGCAACTAACTGACGTCGCGCGCCCATCGGCTGAGCCGAATGGGGAAAGTGGGCGACTTTTGCCGGCGGCTCAGCCGTCCGGCGCGTTGTCCTCACGAGAACAATTGGACTTGATAACCATGGGAGGCGTGATGCCGCCTGCGCTGAAAGTGAGGGCTACTCATCAACGGCAGCCCGCGAAAAGGGCTGACGAAGAACAATGTTCAGTTTGTTCGAACCCGAAAGTCGGGGACTGTGCCACTTGTGGAATGCCGGGCTGCAGCGATCACTTCGACGCGAATACGAACATATGTTCGACATGCACTCAAATTAAAAGTTTGCCAGTTGAACAGGAGAAGTGGGACGAGCAGTGGAGAAGACACAGTGCCGATAATGACTTCTGGGCCCAGCAACAAAAGCTCCTTGGCGAATGCAGTGCGCAGAGGATGAAGGAGCAAGCTGAGGAACATATTAGAATAAGTTCAAAAGGGTCGATCGTTGACGCTCGGGATCGAAATGGGGATCTAGCACCTGCAGTTGTATCAGGAAAAGACGTGCTGCAGCTCCAAGCTATCATCGCTGAGCCCTTCCCACGTGGTGAAACAGAACAGGGCAAATTAAAATAGTCAAGTTCGTTTGATATACCTTTACTCTCACAGGATACGCCCATAAAACCTGTCATGGGACCACATTATGCTGTCCCCGGTCCTGCAATCGAAGGTCCGGCCAAGCCTAGTACCTCCGAGCATGGTATACCGATCAGGATGAAGCTCGCAGGTGAGGGTGAAGGAGAGGATTATGTTAACTATCATCCGTTCTCTAAGGGCGGACCTGTGAGACCGCCAACGGCTCAGCCGTTAGGCAGCGATGGGGATCATGCGCCAGCGGCGCAGCCGCCGGGCGGGGCGGGGCAGGACAAGGATGGTGATGACAGTAGTATCGCGCCGAGCACTGACACCCAATCGGCACTAAATTATGCTCTTCGCGGTCCGCCAGAGAAGCCGCTTCCAGCCAGTCCGGGGGGGGCCTGGGCCCCCAGGTGGAGTAGGCGGTGGTGGCGGCCCTCCGGGCCCAGGGGGGCCACGTGACCCGGGGGGTCTAGATGGGAGTGCCCCTCTGGATCAATGGAGGCAAGTTGGAAACAATCAAAAGGTTGATCTGATGGACATTCCCGATGTTACAAACATACGGGAGTGGCAGATGCACGCAGTTCGCGCTATTGCTGGATGCCCCCCAGAGATTCAGCTAGCACAGCGTTGGATCGTGGAAGCTATGGGCCCAGCTGTGGATGACCAACAGCTTAGGCACCCGGGTCGGTTCCAGCGTCTGGACATCATGATCGCCACTAATTTGACGGAGAAGGTCAATAACATGCGAAAGAATCATAAGTTGCCCAATCATCACATACACTTCCTTTCAACAGATTCGTCGGATGGAGTTAGGCGCCCAGGTTGAAGAGAGACTCTTGACGGGACGCGAGATGATTCGAGCCATTTGCAACTGGTGTTCCGTTCGATCGGAGTTGGGCCAGCATCGCATTACGCGTGATATATCTAAAGTAGTTATAGACCCTAATCACCCTGATGCTGACTTGTACCATTTCTACAATGAGTGGACCGATGTTTACCAGCAGTTATATGGTGTGCGACCTCCATCTGATGAGATGCGAGCCTCGATTCATGCGCAATTCATTGAGAAGTGCAGGAAGCCTAAAAAGCTATCCTTTGTTTGTCAAATCTACGACATGTCTAAAGACAAACTGGGAACTGGAGTGAAGTCCTCCTGAGTGGCTCATGAATGAGATCGAATCGTTAATGTTGCGCGATAAGGAAGAATGGGACATCAATGTGTGTGTGTGAGAGTATTCTAAATGAACGTGCACGGCAGGCCCGATTGGGCGAAGGTGGCGGTGACAACAATGACAATCGTCGAAATGCCAGTGGCAAAGCCGCTCCGGCAGAGGTAACAGCTCGACTGGGCAAACCCGCGGATGTCATGAAGTGCGGATTGACGAAGGGCGATTCGACGTGCAAATATGTACGCGAGGGCCAGCCCTGCCCGTGCGCAGGCCAGGGTTGCCCTTTTAACCGTGAGAAGCCCAAGGCTGCCGCGCCGGCTCAGCCGGTTGCGGGAAATAAGTCTAACGCCGCTCCAGCCCAGAACAAGAACCCCAGAGGGAGATCAGGAGAGCCCGAAGGCCGAGGCCGAAAGGGGCAGAGCCGATCACAGACCCCTACGGGGGGACGAGGAAAGGGAGCACAGCAGAGAAATCGGAGTCGATCCAATCGATCGCGTGGGAAGGAGAGCAAGATGCCATGTTGCGCTTACTCGCGAGACCCCAAGAACTGTCGCGGACCAGCTGATGGATGCAATAAAGAACATAGAGGGTTTACTGATGCTGAGAAGCTCAAACGCGACAAGTACGAACGAGCGAAGCTTGATGCGGGGCAATCTCTGGGGTACGAGCGTACTGTTAAACAAGCCAATGCCGCGGCTGCCAATGTCTCGTCGTCAGCGGGTGATGGTGGCTCGAGAGCCTCCAGCAATAACTCCGAGAGACGCAAGAAGGATGGGGGCAATAATAAAGGCAAAGACAAAGGCAAAGACATGATCTGTCGTTCTTCCAGGGACACAAGCAAATTTTCGCGTGGCACGGAATGTTGGTTTGCCCAGACCAAACCTGGCCATCCGTGACATTGGCTCCGCACTGGCGGCACAGCCGCCAGTGCAGCAGGACTGATTGACATAATTTTATTAAGGATACTCTTTCTTGTCTTCCTTGCTCGACGGATGTGGCGAAGTCCGCGTCGGTCAAACCGAAAGCGGGGGGATCGGACGATATCCACTGACCAAGTCAGCTTGGGTGCCATCGCGTGCCCCGCCCCGTTGATTCGGGGCCTCCCTGGGCAGACAGGCCAGCCCTCAGTTTTTGAAGGCCTCTAGAGATGCCAGCGGAGGTGCCTACGGGAACCCCCCCGATGGAGAGTTGCACCACGAATGCAGGGAACATGTCGAGAATCTTGTCCATGTCCTTGCGAATTTCCTGTATCCTCTTTCTCGGGGCGCTATCAAGAAGTACTGGGGCGCCCCCACTAATAAGAGTTGCATCCGCTCTCAGGCGAATGGTCAGAGCACGCTCCGTGTCCGATTTCACCCCTCTACTGAGGGGCCCGCCACCGCTTGGAGGAAGGCGCGTCGCCACGACTTGAAAGAGTCGCCCTCGAGTGACACAGACAGGTGGAAGTTCCCATCAGAAGTGCGTCGAGAGATGTCTACTCAGTCGAGGCGTCTGCTGTGGAGGCCCTGATCAGGGCGTCAGACCTGCAAGGTGAAGTTTGGCATCTCTGGTTGAGGACCGAGCAGGGGGGCGAGGGCCCACGCGGCGCAGCCGCTGCGGGATGCACAGAGAAGGATGCGGCGTAGCTTGGAGCGCTGAGCTCTATTGTAGTTTCAGGGTGTGGGTATAACCTCATAGCGGAGAGATATATTAGAAGTGCAGGTGCAATGAGACTGATTGGAAAGCTTCCGCAATCGATTAGTCTGAATACTGCTGGGGGAGAGTCAAAGGCCCTCGGTTCAGTTCGCATCGCATGCCCCAAATTTAAGGGTGGCAGTTTTAACGCTTTGGTCATGCCGGAAACTCCGTGCGTGATCTCGGTAGGTGAGCGGTGCATGGATCACGGCTTTTGTTTCTTTTGGCCAACTGGCCATAGGCCCTGCCTATTGTTGCCCAACGGTCAAGGAGTGGACCTGATCGTTGAGGGCAATATGCCATACTTGACCCTTTCAGGCAAAGAGGCGCTGTGTCAGTGGATGTGCGCGGTTGCCGCTGGGGGGGGGGGGGCCTCCCGAGCGGTGGTGTTGCGTGACGCCAGGCGCCGAGGCATTCCTGGGCAATGTGGAATCTGCGGGAGGCCCTCCGCCCCATGCTGTCCACACTCGCGCGACCATAGACCTGCGTACACATGAGTTGATCGGTGCCCACAGCTACGTTGACGGACGGCCGACTGAGATCGCACCCGTTTTTCCGTTTTCATTAGATTCTGCGGATGCTATCACTCTTTTTTATTATTCGCCTCGAAAGGCTAGCGAAAGCGGTTGGAATCGGACGCCGACCGGCATTGCTGCCTCTAAGAATCTCTCAAGTTTGCCCTGCCACGGTCAAGCCGTTGGACAGAACGACGAGCAGCCCAGCAAAGCCGAGGCTTGCGCAGCCGCCTATAAGAGCCCTCGCTGGTACGGGGTCTCAGGATACCCCCCCTATGGCATGGATCGAGGGTTGGATTCCAGTGCGTGCGACGCGGCCCCCGGGCCCGGGGAGGGTGAAGTTGGAGACGCTGGCGGTGTCGACTTGGTCGACGTCGACGCACCGCCAGAAATGGACCCAGACGACGCGGAGGTTGAGGTGTCGGAATCCCTTGCCGAGCGGCCCAAAAGGCCGCAGCCTCCCTTCCGCACCTTCTAACGCATACTCCCAAGAACCCATTTTGTTCAGTATACAATTGGGCCAAAGCTATCAGAAAGCAACATCGCAAAGCGCAAAATAGAGGGCTGAAGGTTCCCCGCCCATGCGCTAACCCCACTTCGTTTGGGCACCTGACGACGATGGGCCATTGGTTTGCGATGGATGAACTCTCGCGGGGGCTCCGCGATGAGACCGCGTGCGTGACTTTTCGCGGCCGAGCAGCGGATTTCCATGCCGCTCAGGGTGTGTCTGCGGTTCGCGTTTGTAACTTTTTAGTAAACCTAAAGGCCCCAGAGGAGAAGTTATAACATTGTTATACAGGCGGTGCGCGAGAGCTTGCAAGGGCATGTTGCGAGCTCAAGATTGCACATGATCCTACCACCCCAGGAAATAAGAAACAAAACGCCGTTGCTGAACGCGCAAATGGCGTGGTACAGATGGGGGCGAGCCTTGCTCATGCAGGCCGGTCTTCCACCGCCATATTGGACTTGCGCCGTCCGATACTTCTGTCTTTGCTACAACGCCAGGGCCCTTGAGGAGGGACAGTCAAGTTGGGAGCGCCGTTTCGGATGTAGATTTGAGGCGCCGCTCCTTCCCTTCGGGTCCCTCGCGCGCTATGTGCCCCCGCCTGAATCCAGATTCCGGACCGCCCAGACTGGCGCAACGATGATTCCAGGGATATACTTTGGGTATGTGCACAAAGCGGGGGTGTGGTTGGACCAGATAGTTATGTTGTGCCATTGAGACAGCTGGATGGACGTAACATGGAATCAGGGCGTACACCAGAGGGTAAACGACCCACCATTGAAAAGTCTGACCAGGTATACAGTAACATTTTGGATGGCACAGCTGAAGATCGATCTCCCCAGTTTCCTTTGAGAAGAGCGTACGAGCAGGCAATGACCGAAGTACGTTCTGTTGCGATCCCTCCAGCAGGAGAAGCTGCGGCCGTCCCTGACGGACCACAGCCAGCAGCAGGGATAAGGTCGGACAACTTGTTCGGTGCAGATGATCCTGCCATTGTTATGCCACCGCCTTCCCAAGGAGGCGAGGACGCTCCACATTTCGACTCGGAGGCCGAATTAGAAGATGATGGCTCTGGTGGGTTGTGTGTGGACGACGAGCCTGTGGTAGTTGACGGCAGGGATCCACGGCGAGATTCCCGCCCAGAAGATAAACATCAGAAATCGGGACTCGCGCAGATTGAGTGCCGTTTGGATAGACAATCAGACTTCCCAGCGGCTAAGCCGCGCGAGAAGGTTCCCGGGAAAGGACAACTCCTTGCTCGAACAACTCAAAACCTAGATACGATGGAATACTTCGAAGATAGGCGCATTGTTGCCGGTCTCACAAAAGAAGAATTAACGCAGAAGCTTCCATTGACGGGTCGAAGAAAGACATGTCGCATTCGAGTTGTTCTGTATTATGATCCCGACTACGTGCCTGTAACTCGTGTGTGGGTCACTGACCCAGACCCAAAATACGGTGCCCAGTGGTGGAAAACGCTGCCTGAACACACCAATCTGGGATCCATCCTGGACGATGGTTCAATATGAATCAAGCACAACGCCGACAGGCTGTGGAACAATACAGAGCCGAAAAGAGAGGATTCTTCGGAATAGAGGACCCAGGACCTTGTCTGGCGTTATTGCGTGATAGAGGATTGGATGTGGATGACCCACCGACTCCTGAACCTGCACCCGCGGTGGCACAGCCACCGGCGGCTCGCCCGATGTCAGAAGAAACTGATGCTTACCTTGCAGCACATCCCGGGGCGAGAAGAGCCGCACCGTGGGTTGCTGAGAGAGTTCGTCGACTTGAGGCACAGCGCGGTGAAGCCACCGCTGTAGCCGTCACACCTGATGAGGAAGATTCTGACGACCATCTTTCAGACGAGGAGGACATTTGGTGGAAACAGACTTGGTATGGTGGCACCATCGCCCGTGATGGGGTTCCCTCCGGCACAGCCGGTAGGGGCCCATTGTCCGGCGATGAATCAGAGGTGACCTCTGAGGCAAGCCTGACATCGAGTCCGGCGGCCGCCGCATCGCGGCGAAGCGTGCCTCGGATGCCGTTGCAAGAAAGTTCAACAAAAATGCCTGGCCACCGTGAGAAAGAAAGGTTTGACTTGGAATATCCGTATAACCTTTTCACTGACACCATTTCCATCATTGACGAACCTTCTCAACTTCCGAATGACTGGCAACAAAAGGGGGTCGATGCCGCTGTCGCGCGTTCTGTATCGAAAGACGAGGCCAAAGCGAATGAAGACGCCCAAGCTGCCTTGAGAAAAGAATGGGATAGACTGCGAGACATTGGCACGTGGAAAGAAGAAGGCGTCAGACAATACTCTGACGTTATCGCCGAACTCAACGGACAGACGGCGCACTTTGGCCGGCTGTTTGCGATCCTTGTTGAAAAGAACTCGGAGTTGCCACTAGGACATACTGATCGTAAGTACAAAGGTCGGGTAGTTTTTGATGGTTCAAGTGTGGGGGATCAGAATACGGATGTAGCGTTTTTCCAAGAACTTTCCAGCAGTCCTGCTTCAATGCAGGCTTGCAAAGCAGCCGACACCTACGGGCTATTCGAAGGCCATCGTATTGAGCAAGCTGACGCCCGCCAAGCCTACACCCAATCAAGGTTAGGCGGCACCCCCACTTGGGTATTTCTACCCCGCGATGCATGGCCTAAAGAATGGTCGCGCATGCGTAATCCCGTATGTCCGTTATATCTTTCGTTATGCGGACATCCTGATTCAGGAGGATTTTGGGAACAACATTGCGAGGGGCATGTCGCAGCAAAAGGCTCTGTGAAATGTAGTCCGTGGCGTAGCTGCTATTTCCATATGGAGTTGAAGCTCTTCCTGATTCCCCATATCCTAAGGATTGGGGTTCTTGTTATTACTCTGACGCCTCCCGCGCGCGGACTCCTTCCTCCCGCTCGCGCCTCCCTCCTCCCAATGATAATCACCAGATAAGACAAGACAATATAAGATACTACAAGATAAGATAAGATATCACAAGATATGATAAGAAGAGATTTCAAGATAAGATAAGTTAAGCTCACACTCGCACTCTCTCATGATCACAAAACGCTGCCAGGGGCATCATTTGGGAGCCCCAAGGGGGAGCCACCCTGGCTGATCTCACGAGCCCGTTCGCGCCGATTTTGGTGGGACGTCTCAGCTAGAATTGCCGTTTGG
>CAUYUJ010018168.1:126799-154299 GCA_963575745.1 Prorocentrum cordatum | reverse complement strand
GCTGCTCTCGGTGGCGGAGTCGAGGTGGGCATCGTGCGGATGCCCGACGGGGCAAGGTTGGCGCTGGCTGGCCCGTCGTCCAGGAAGTCTAGTCCCCCGCCGAAGCCGAACGGGTCGTCCTCCTGTTCGTCGTACATCGCACGTTGGGCCTCGGCCCAGAGCTCGTCCGGGTTCTGCGGGATGTCTGGTCCAGCCGCGGGTGGTGCCTGGTCCGACAGCAGGGGGTTCGGTTCCATTTTGCTGAGTTCAGCCGCTGTAAACCCAGCCCTGCGGTGTGGGAGTGGCAGAGTACGGTGTCTGCGCTCGTAGATGGCGACAGCGACCCCGTGAAGCACAGTCGCTTGGCGATGTCGTGTTTTGGCAGCTTCAACGATGTCGTCGGGGAGGTTGTGCGTGCGTGCCGCCGCTGTGGCAAGGGCGTCGGCCTGACGGTTGAACTCCTCCGCGATGGGCCCGATGAGCCCAAGGTCGATGCCCAGGTCTCCCAGGTGGCTGGCGACTTTTTCGACGCGAAACATGTCGGGCTTGGCCATGACACATCGGTGAATCATTGCCCAGAGCTCCGCGTGCGTGCCCTGCGGCGCTGGATGTCCGTCGATGATGCTTTGGAACCCATCGACCACCGCCTGGTTGTCCACGAAGACGTGCACGGGCCGTTCGGCACACGCCGTAAGGTGGACGATGGCAAGGGTCTCCGCAACCTGGGCGTTCTGCGTTAGGCCGTGAACGCGTGCACTGTAGTTCATGCGGTGGTCGATGCCGTAGTAGACGCCGTAGCCCGCTCGTGCTAGGAGTGGGATGGCTTGGTTGGTGCACGCACCGTCCGTGGCAGCATAGACCCATGTCCATCCAGTGTCGTTGTCAAGGTAGGTGGTGTAGGTGTCCTGGGCTGAAGCCGCAGGATCACCCTCAGGGGGGGGCCGCGGGATGGGCTGTGGCAGCGGGTCCCTCGCGAGGTCGGCCTGCAGGTCGAGGAGGGCTGGGTCTTCGTCGAAGAGCCCGCAGTGTCTTGTGTGCGGCGGAAGACGGGCCCACTGGTCGTCACTGATGAGGGTGGTGAGAGGAACTCTTTCTCGGGCCCAGCACTTACAGTCGCGGACAGTGTGCTCCTGAGTTTCCTCTTCCTCGTCGCAGTAGCGGCACATGGGGCTGGGGTCTGCCGACGTGTTGGATCGGGATCGTCGCTGTTGGGTGTGGTCCCCGCCCGACAGGTAGTTCAGGAGGAGCGCCAGCTGCCAGGCA
Organism: Prorocentrum cordatum; assembly: GCA_963575745.1. NCBI lineage: Eukaryota > Dinophyceae > Prorocentrales > Prorocentraceae > Prorocentrum > Prorocentrum cordatum. The sequence goes on along the minus strand of CAUYUJ010018168.1, from coordinate 153,057 downwards.
GTGCATTTGGCTGCTCCTTTGGTTCGCGCGAGCCACGTGCTGGCGAAGAGGTCAAGGCCCTGTCTGACCGAGGCGAGGTAGCCAAGGTCGTGTCGCCGTGGCTTGATCTTCCGCAGAAATGCCCTGCGTTGTGAGGCCCGCAGCATGTGCAGGAAGGCGTTTTGGGGTAGATTCAGCCAGCTGATCGGGCAGCCCCAGTCATCGTACATGATGCCAAATGTGGGCCAGGTCCATCGGAGCTGCTGGAGTGACTGGACGAGTCGCCCGACGGGTCCTCCACCAAACAGGGTCTGGACGTGGTGATGGAGGTCTCTGGCGAGCCCGCAGAGTGTGGCGTCGCGGTTAACCTGCCGCCGCAGGCACAGGAATGCTTCACGCTGCGTGATGGCGTCGATCTCAAGGGCGTGTCCCGGCACGCACACGGCCATGAGAGTCCAGAACTCGACAGAGAGAGAGAGAGAGAGAGAGAGAGAGAGAGAGAGAGAGAGAGAGAGAGAGAGAGAGAGAGAGAGAGAGAGAGAGAGAGAGAGAGAGAGAGAGAGAGAGAGAGAGAGAGCGAGAGAGCGAGAGAGAGAGAGAGAGAGAGAGAGAGAGAGAGAGAGAGAGAGAGAGAGAGAGAGAGAGAGCGGGAGAGAGCGAGGGAGAGCGAGAGAGAGCGAGAGAGAGCGAGTGAGAGCGAGAGAGAGAGAGAGAGAGAGAGAGAGCGAGAGAGAGCGACAGAGAGCGAGAGAGAGCAAGAGAGAGCGAGAGAGCGAAAGAGAGAGAGAGAGAGAAGAGAGAGAGAGAGAGATAGAGAGAGAAAGAGAGAGAGAGATAGAGAGAGAGAGAGAGAGAAGAGAAAGAGAAGAGAAGAGAGAGAGCGAGAGAGAGAGAGAGGGAGAGTGAGAGAGAGAGGAGAGAGCAGAGAGAGAATAGAGAGAAGAGAGAGAGGAGAGAGAGAGAGAGAGAGAGAGGCAGAGATAGAGGCAGAGAGAGAGAGGCACAGAGAGAGAGGCAGAGAGAGAGAGAGGCAGAGAGACAGAGGCAGAGAGAGAGGCAGAGAGAGAGAGAGAGAGGCAGGGAAAGAGAGGCAGAGACAGAGAGAGGGCAGAGAGAGAGAGAGAGACAGAGAGAGCAGAGAGAGCAGAGAGAGAGGCAGCTCAGTCACACTTAAATCCAGATTCGTCCTCACCGAGTCCCACCACCAAGGGAGCGCCAGCAAGGAGATGCACATATGGGGATCCCCACGCAGTGAAGAATTTTTTATGTGGATGATTTTAAGCTGTCAGGTCCTGCAGACAAGCTCGCAGAGGGATGGAAGCTACTACAAGATCCTTTTGATAACTGTCCCAAAGGAATAGAAATATACCCTCCGACTGCGGTTGGAAGGTATTTGGGTTGTGAGCACAGACTCTCTACACAGTTGGTTGAATGGCAAGGTGAATTACCCGCAGTTTTGGATCCGCCTCCTCCTAAAGTTAAAAAGAACGCCTCCGTGACAGACGAGAGTAGCGAGGAGGAAACGGGGGGTGTCTCGGCGGCTCAGCCGTCCGAGCCATACCAACCGAGAGAGCCAAAACGAGCCAGAGTCACAGAGTATGACATGACTGAATTCTTTGGCTCGTGTGTTACATTATATGCTCAAGTAACGGACACTGATCCAGCTACTTATCCCGCTGCAGGTACCCCATTTGGCCCAGAACTAGTTGACCTCGAGGATGGACGCGGTGGCCCCGGAGGCGAAATTTACCCTCCGGCAGAGGAGGCCCTGGCATCAGCGTTACACATCAAAGTTGACGTGGGGCTTCCTGATCAGAAAGTGGAAGTTCTTGGCCTTGATGCCGCGGCGGCAAGCCCCAATGATCCAGGGCCACCGACGCAGTCGGGAGTGCTTCAGCCCATCGCGGCAAAAGTCTTGATGAATATACTTGGTGCAAGGATGGCTAGATATGATTTGCTCCGTGCCGTATGTCAAGCGGCCAGTTGTAACACCAAATGGACAGAGCAACAAGACATGGACCTTTTCCGTCTCATCTGTTTTATAGAATGTACCTCCCACCACTGTATGTCTTCGTGGGTAGGTGACAAAAATGGAAGATGTCTTGTTGAAGCAGTACCCTGACGCGGATCTAGCAAGTGACATTCGGACGCATCGGAGCACGAGTGCCAGCTATCAAGCCATATGGGGCCCATATACTAGAGCTGGACAGTCCGTGGGATCGCAGCGACAGGCTTGCGTTTCCCACAGCTCACTTGAGGCGGATATGCGTGGCTGCCGACCTTGCCTTGCGCAAAGAGCTGCTTGCAGCGCTTTCGCTGCGGGAAATACTGCTCGATAGACAGGTAAGATGATTGTTCTTAGAAGATAGCCAGGCAGTGTGTAAAGTCGTCAAGGCGGGCGGGTCAATGAAGCTCATGCACTCGCCGAGGACATCGGATTGATGCTGCCGCAGTGTCCGAACAATTTTCTCGGGGTATTGTTGAGCTCCAGTATGAAAGGGCCCAGAACGAAGCTGCAGACATTGGAACGAAGAGGTTCGCATGCCCTTTGGCTTGGGTTTAAGTTTTATACCCTGTCAACATTGTAACTCCCAAAATCTTAGCCGCTAAGCGGTACCCGGACTATTTAGACTCGACGTTTTCTGACGGACTTGCCCTGAAACCCGGGGGGATTTTGAAGCCTTGCTTAGGTCCTAGTTCGGCCTTGCGGAGAGGAGCTATTGCACCTAGCAAAAAGATGAACAAAAAGAAGAAGCGTCCCAATAAGGGTAGGCCCGTTGTGCATTCATCTCAACCAATATATATCCCAGCGGCACCTGGTGGCGCCCTCTGCTCGGCTGGAACTGAGGCAGCCCCCGGCAAAGCCGTGGTGGCACGCGCTCCCAGCAAAGCTGTGGTAGCGAATGCGCCAGGCCAAGCCGTGGAAGCAGGTGCAATTACTCTTGCAATGACCGAAGGGGGTTACAGCAGAAGCTCCGAGAAAACCAACCAGAACGATGGAGGAAATAACAAAGAAAAGCTCAGATCGTGAGATGAAAGCAATGTTTGACATGACTGGCAGCGGAACCAAGTCGGATGCATCAATCTTGACAGCAGAATTATGTGAATGGTATTCGAATAATGAGCCGGCCGGGAATGCGGAAGAAATACCTGGCCACAACCTCCTCCTTCCTTATCTTCCTCATGCTGCTGTTGCCAGTTTCCTGGATAGAACGGATACGTGGGCGCAACAAGGACAGAGTTTGAAACGCTGGCATTTCGTTCCGAGACTTGTTACGTTTATGCCGGTAAACAGTGATTGTCCCATCGACCCGGAAAGGTTTGATGATAGGCGTCGTACTTATGCCATTAATTCCCAACAGGGTTTGACGGTTGACCGTGCAGATAGTTGGCGCGACGAAGATAACAAATATCATCGCCCATTTGAGCATCATTCGAATGGCGATTCCAGCGATGGCGACTATCGTCCTGGCAGATGGACTGGATGGACAGAGTTCTGGATCCGAGAAGATTGCGCCCCGGCCACACGGTGGACCAGGGAGAGACTCTTGTTATAATATTGTTGTGGCCCTCAGAGCAGGATCGGAAATCCAAAGAATTTTGGTGACAACTCGTGTAGAGTGATTCGATGCACTGAGACGGAATATATGAGAACCGATGAGGGATTTAGGTTGGCTTTGAATGATATTAAAACGTTCGAAGGAAAACGCATTACGTTATGGGCCTCCATGCCCTGTGCGGGAGGTTCCCCCCGAACGAAGCGCATTATTTTCGTGCCGGAAACCGTAGAGCGATGCGCAGGCTTCGTGGAATGAGGACAGACTTCAGACATCTGTTTCCGTCGGCCCTCAGGTGAAATAATTCATGAGAGAGTTAGAGTCTGTCAAGACAGCATTGCATGGATGTGCGTGCGGACTGAAGGATAGCAAGGATATTTTCGTGAAAAAGCCCTGGACGATAGCTTCTACTTCCTCCGATGTTGCGGAGGGACTTGAGTGCAGATGTGAGTGATGGCACGCACGAGCATGTTGAGACTAGAGGACGTGAGTGTAATATTGCAGAAGATTGCACGGATGCTTTTGCCAGACAGGTTCATATTGTTGTTGCTCGAGCTGCAGAGATTTTTGTCGTCACGTCGTCGTCCTATCCTTTCCACAGATCTCGTTTGTGCTGCTGCCGTTTCGTCTCCAGAGCTTGCGCGGGCTGCCCTGCGGCCCGGCCCCCCCTCGGATCGCGTGGTCGCCTTGTTGCGACTGCGCGAGCCTTGCCTGCCGCGGCCCCCGCGCGCCCAAGAGAGTGTCGACCAGACCCATGTGTCGACCGTTGGGAGACCCAGCGGTTAAGCCGTCAGGGGAGGACGTTGTTTCGATCTGCTCAGACGATATCACAGACGAGCTTCTCCCCGACTCGCTAGAGAAGGGAAATTCCTGGGTCGAGCCCAAATAAAACGCTCTTCCCGATACAATTCGAAAGGCTACCCCACCGGCGCAGCCGAGTGAGGAAGCTTTCCCACCGGCTAAGCCGGCTGGGGATGAGGCTAAACCATTTAGCCCGGGCGATGTCCTGGTGGATGAAGACATCGAGATGGAGGCTGGTGTAGAGATTCGCGGAGAAGAGATTGTTGCTCGCAAAAGAGCTGCCGAGAAAGCTATCCAGGACAGTCAGCCTGCCAAGAAAGCGGCCACCTCCGGTCCAGGAGATGATGGTTCCAGAAAAGAAAGACCGACATTCCGTTGTTTTCCCGGCAAAAAGAGAGAGGTCTAGGTTGGATCACACCGGGACCGTCAAGTCTGTACGCAAGCGCGGATGGAGTTGGCGCTTTACGATGTGGAGGCACGACATATTATACATGCGGAACGACCAAGTCGTGACCGCACTAAAGGCTGACCTGGACGCCGCATCGCAGACGATTTTCCAACGTCTGTACTCCCAAGTCTCCCAGGATCCGTGGACAGTGCACTGGGCAACATTCGACAGAGGCAACATGCCGCTTCGATTGTGCTCCCCCTAATCTGGACCATATCCCTGTGGGTGCATTCTTTCAGTCGCACCCCGATGAAATGACGAGGTTGGTTTGTAAGTTGTATGCGAACGCACCAGGGGAGACGCGTCGCGCTGATCGGTCTCTTGAAAAAGGAGGGGTTATTGGTCCCACCGTTGGCCCAGCCGTACGGTGTAAGACAATTTACGGAGATTTTGTGAGCGTCCCAGTGAAAGACCATTGGACAGGAGCCCCTGAGTTGTGGTTGAACATTTGGGGCCCTTCTCCCCGGACGCCTTCCCGTGGCACAGCCACTGGGGATGGTTGGGGAACAATGTTTGCCCTTCCTGTGGTCAAGGGTTCGTCTCACACGCCGGTGCATGTTGTTGAGGAGGCACTCGCCGCTACAGCAATAACAAACTGTTTTGAGGTCTCCCCTCAGCAGGCGATACTTTGGCGCAAGGAACAACGACCATGGAAGCGGCCGCCAAATTTGGATGAGTGGCTTGCCAAGGACGGCCTTTGTCCCGAGGCCGACGTGCAGTCGCCACCGAAGAAGTCGCGGTTGACAGCGGAGGCACCGAACGACTCAGTCGCTTCGGCAAGCCATCAGACAAACGCTGCCATCGCTCAGCCCTCGCTGGGAAACCCTGGAGTCGGCCGGCAGGCTGCCGGCGGATCATCCGCCAAGCCAGCCTCGGGTCCGGCTGACCCTCCCGGCCCAGCCGGTGGTGGGACAGGTGGTGGCTCTCCCCCTGGCTCAGCCGGAGGTGGAGGGGCTCCGCCTGGATCAGGTGGTTCTTCTTCGGGAAACGTTCCGCCCCCACATCCCTCCTCTGGAAGTGGTGGTGGAGATGGGCCGCCCGGATCGGGGCCACCCGCGACCGACGCTGAGTCGGGTGGCCCGCCCTACATTGGGCGGGGTCCTTGGAATGTCTTCGACTATCATCGGTTGCAGGGGAATTTTGCATCCGATCCTAAGGCCCCAACAAACGAGTGGCAGGTCAAGGTGAACGAGATTCTCCAGTTTTATATTGAAATTACGGACCCGATGATGGCTACCTGGGCAGTCAAACTAACGTTTCTTCAGAAGTGCCAGGCCATCTCGCAAATCGCTCGAGTGAGCGGACACTCGTGGGTCCCATTCATAGGTGAGGACATTGCGGCCACGTCGGATACAGGGAGGCCAGTTACTGACTTCTTTCGTCCACTGTGTTTGATGAGTAGTGGGTCGTATATTGTTTAGTCTTATTCTGATTACATTGTTTCAGACTCCACAATTGCATTCAAAGGTGCGACAAAGAAAAATACGCCTAGTCTTCTCCCTGAGTATCATTTGCGGGAACATGTGTTTGGAAGCTCGCAGACCATCATGAGTGGGTGCATGGCCTCTGCGATTCAGGAGGCGGCTTCGAGCTTTAAATGGAGTAAACATGCTCACTTTGAGAAAGGGGCCCATACTCCGATACGTTTCATCTTTTGGAATGTCAATGACATTGTTGATGGGACCAGTGAGTTGAACGGAGTCGGCACCGGGCCACAACGGCAGGAAAATCCGACAGCTTTCGCAGGGAGCTTCCGAATATTCATAGAGGCAGCGATTAAGCTGGTGGACGACGCGATGACCCGTGCTGCTGACGGAGCGATAGAGATCATGTATGTTGGTGGGGGCCGCAAATGCTGGCAGGCAAATGGAGTTGGCATAAATCCGATGTGGGATGATGTTGCCACTCTTGTTAGGGCCAGAATGAATCGTCGAATCGAAAGCTACAAGGCAATGGGGCTCTTCCCAATAATCATGATCCTCGACGGAGTAAGTCTTTACCGACAGCTGCGGCACCGCCCAGGAGACATCTTTCACTTTGCTTCGGACCACAATGAGTACACAATGAGCAAAGGTGGGCAAATAGTGAGCGCGAGCGCGGGCCAGGTATGTGCAGAGTACATGTTCAAGACCGCCAAGCTGGCCGTGTTATTTCTTTGTCAACCCTCCGGCCACAAGAGCTGACGTAGGCAATCTACCCGCGTCTTCGCTCAACACTCGCCCGTTTGCAACAGCTTTGAGTTCTAATGACTTTTCAGCCATCCAAGATGGGTCTGGAGGTCGGGCTATTCACTCATAATATTCAACAGCTTTTATTGACTTCCTCAAGTGGGGAATGGCATGCACGGACTTTTTCCCGTGGATAGATGGCAATTATTTCTTGCCGCGCGGGCCGATTTTCTGTCCGGGAATGCCGCCAGAGGGGCGACGCCTACGATCGGCAGATGAAGGTGTGCAAAATGATGAGCACACGCGCGCGGCAGTGGAATAATTGCAAAAGGCAGCGCCAACCAAGGCACCGAGCGGCTTAGCCGTTTCGGGGGGTGGTTCGGCATCGAGCGGCTCGGCCGCCTCGGGCCACGCCGCATCACTGAGCGGCCCGGCCGTTTCCAGTGGAGTCGCCGCGCCCAGCGGCCCAGCCGCCTCGGGCAGTGATGCCGCTATGCGGACGGCTCAGCCGCCCAGCAGTCCCCTGTTGGCGCCGGCTACGGGCGTTCAGGAAGCGCAAACGCCAGGTGAAGCAGCGGAGGATATCCTTCGCAAGAAATGCCCTGCGGGAAGGTTAACCATGCTTGTGGCAAACACAAGTTCCCACAACGTTTGAAGGAAAATGGTGGCCCCAAACACAACGAGGATTTGTGAACTTGATTGGCCCTATCATTTGCCATATCAAAAGATGAAGAAATTGCATTATAGAATTGCGACAGGGCCAGATCTTGTTGAGTATGATTTTCTCAGACCGTTTACGGTCGCGAGCGGCAACCTCCATCGGGGCATGATGCCTGGGAACACGTTCCCAGGCGAGGAAGGCCGTGCTGCACTGGTTGCACAAGGGAAGCTTCCGCCCCGAAGCCGGCAGTTCAAGACGGTTCAGAGAACCGCGAATGGGGAAGCGTGGTTAGCTCTTCAGTTGTTGCAGAAGTCAACGAGGACCCCACCTCTGGAACCAAGTTATGTGATTCCGAACTGGGCACGCTTCTTCAGGATCAAAGCCGACCGGTCAAGGGCGGACCCAGCAGCCACTGTTGCTGATCGTCTGAATTAGGCTACGTTGTGGGCGAAGATTCACAGAGCGGGCCTCAGCCATTGTGTTGAACTCTCATTGCCTTTCTTCGTGAAGGACGAAAAGCTTGCGGAGGTCCAAGGCCCATCCACAGGCTGGTCCAAACAATCGCATGGCACGTCCGTGACTGCCCTTCATTCAATATTGGAGGGCCACCAATTGCTTCCTTCCGATCCCAGATACGGAGGCAACGTCAAGGCGAATAAGGTTGGAGTGCACTCCTTCCCATGTACTGATAACCCTCAGACGCACACGACGTATTCTGTTGCAGAGGAGACCTTTGGAGATGGTATCTGGATTACTGCAGAGGTTGTTTTCTTTGCGAAATACCCAGTCGTCATCAGCGGAAGGCCGGCACAATATGTTAGCGACCCAGCCGGGGTCGTATTGCGCGAACTCAGACTATACCGTTGGACTCCGGCAGCGCTTCATGTTACGCCAGCCTATGTGCACTTGCAACATGTTGCCAGACAGAAGGGTTGGAATTTGGAGCAAGACTTTGAGGTCGAACGATATTGCGACGATGATCGGACGAAGGCCACGGACAAAGTCCAGGAGGCACAAAGAGAGTGGGTTCCAAATTTAGAACCAATTGTCTGGCAAAAGGGACTAAGTCCATACCTTAAAAACGTGAGTTTTGATTATATTTGGCCATGGCTCCAACAGAAGGGAGTCAGGCTAAACAAGATTCATCCATTGCACAAAGATGAGGCGTCGGATGAATCCATGCATCTTGTTCAAAAGAACAAAGAAGAGGATTAACGCGTGAAAATAGAGGCGGAAGCAAAACAAATGGCGCCGGCGGCACAGCCGTCCAGCACGCAGTTTTCGATTGAGGCCGAAAACTTCCCGAATTTAGGGCAGGCTGCATCACGCGCTGAGAGAGCGTTCAAGCCTCCGCCCCCGCGGGCAGAGGCTCGGCCCTTGATTCCTAGGGCCGACGCACCTGCGAAAGCGCCGATGCCCCCTCCTCCTCCAAAGGAAGGGTTGCCCACGGACGTGCCGAGAGAGGAAGTCCCGAAGAAGGCTCCGCCGCTACTTTATGCAATGGCACCGCCGCCAGCTGCGAAGCCGAACGTCGCGCCGCTTGAGGACATACCACAGGCAAAGCAGGTGGTGGCTAAGAAGACTCCGCCCCCGCCACAATATAGTCCAGAAGCGTATTCGATGAATCCTCCACCGGCCAAGATGCCTCGCCTTGATAGGGGGGGCGAGAACCTCTTGGCATCTTCATCGACACCGCCCCCGGCAAAGCCGGGAGGCAAGGGCGCGGATAGCGGCCCGCCTAAAGCCTGGCAGCCGAGTCTTCTGGAGCCACCGGTTCCTCTGATTCAATTTGCCAGGTTGCGCCTTGTTAATCCTCCACCAGCCGATCCAAGCCGTCAAAAGGCAGAGCCCCCGACCAAGGCTGCGCCTACATAGGTGAGGGACCAGGGGGCCTTGCAGCATGCTCAAGGCAGCGCTGCGAGGGATCAACCCGCTAAGGCGGAGAGTCCTGTTGAAGGTGCAAAGGCGACCGAGGCAAAAGCGAAGTTCGCCGAGGATGTGGCTCCTGTCCGACACGGAGGCGACGAGACGTCATATATCCCTAAGGGAACCCCTTCGGCACAGCCGGACGGGGGCATCTCATCTGAGGAGTCGCCAATGCCAGAGGGAACTGACGAGGCATTTGTTATTCTCATGACTCTCAAAGACGTTTCCAAAATGCAGTTCTCGGGTCAGAGAGCACGTGATGCATTGAGAAATGAGAAAGGTTTCTTTTATCGATGGCATAAACTGTAAGGCCGCAAGGGTCTGACTATCTCGAAGACCAGGGCGCAGAGGCCCAAGCATGCATCGAGACTGCGAAGAATCTCTACTTGCGGGCCAGAGGAAGAGGCAAACATGACCCGGGAAACTATTCGGACCCTTGGGTGAAATTTGCGGACGCTGTCGTTGAGCAGATCCGTAAACTGGACTCAAGTTTTGTCCGTTCTCCTATGATGGCCGAACAGAGTGCGAGGCCTAAGCCTCATGCCAAGGGGGAATCTGCTGCAAGTGGAGGTAGACTTCCAACTCCTCCTGCACTTCCGTCCGGCTCAGCCGTGACAGAGAACCTTCCGCCTCCTCCGCCTGGCCCGGCCAGAGCGGGTCAGGAGCGAGCGAATAATGGTGACATGATGGTAGACTCGGGTGCTCATGCTGCGCAGCCTGAGGCACCTCAGGAACAGCCTTCCCCTGCGGTTGTGCCGTCTGAAGACGAGACTGCACCTGCTGCCAAGGCATCAGCACCAGCAGCCGCACTGAGCGGAAGTCAGGCAGCAGAGATTCCCGTTGCAGAACGGAACCCGGATGCCGCAGGCACCCTGGGGTCATTCGAGGCCGGCGCTGGTCCTGCGCAGGCCAATGTTTTTCCGTGCGATGCGGATCCTGAGATCTTCTGTACCATCGAGGAAGAGCATTACCGATCAGGTCCAGCTTGTGCGAACTTCTTCTGCAGAGCAAGTCTGCCACCTGCTCCTGATAGAAGACAGCGTCAGCCAACGGATGTGCTCCCCCAAGAAGAGGACCAGGAGATAAATGTCGGGCATGCTAAAGGCAGAACTCTTTATGTTTCAAATAACGAACGCGGACTAATCATCCAGCGCACGCCTCCTACAATGAGGCATAAAGTTCGCGAAGCTCACATGACTGGCCCCGTTCCTCCGCAGATTGAAGCCATACGCAATCAGAACGATAATGCGCTTAGATATTGCAGAATTTGCTGAAGGCCCGATCTTCGCATTATTGGGCAACCTCGATCGAGCTGACGGCACATTCGACCAAGCGCGTGGATTTCTCCGAGCTGAATTTTACTCCGATGATGTCCCAGACGGATTCACTCCTAGATCTTTCAAGTGCCTGAAACCATTGGTAGTTGGGGTCGATGATCGCAATGATCCAGCTGCCTTAGGCAGCGTGGAATTTTGGAGACCTCAAAGTTGCCGAGTAAACGAGTTTGCTCAGCACATTGGTAAGTGCGCAGCATATCTCGCGAGGCAGTGCTCGGACTATGCGAGATCATCGGGTGGCTGTGTCTATTTTGGAGACCTAGTACAAAAGATTGCCGAGGACGGATTCAGCTATCAGTCATATGCTCTCGCTGCACACGGCATAGCCGCGCTGCAGCCAGAAACAGTGGAAGTTTTGAGAATATTCCCTGCAGATAGTGATAACATCAGTGGAACGAGCGTTTACAACATGTGGCAAAACTACAAGGCGTGTCCCGCGCAAGCAAAAGAGAGGAGTGCGATTGCCATGCCGGTCTTCTATCGTGCATGCCAGGGACATTCCATTTTTGTTGCTTCCATAGAGAGAATGTATGTCCCATATGACCCTGGCCAAGCCAGGAGTCACGGGTCCCTTCTCCATGTCGCAGACATGCAGACGTTTTGGAATCTACAGATGGAAGGGTACGCTTTCCGAAGAGAGATTCCGGGCTTTGCCTTGAAGCTGACTACGAATTATTCAGGCTGCTTCCGACCAGAAGGAGCCCAACAATGCCATATGCAAGGTGTATCCCTCCATGGCTCAGCGAGCGGAGGTATGGGGGGGCTCTCCCTCCAAGGCCATTTGTAGCTATGGGCAATCGTGCACGAGAAGGAGAGCCGCCAACAATTGGGACGTGGCCCGCAGAGGACACAGTCCATCTGTGGGATAAGCTCCCCAACCATAGAGATTCCCGGCCACTAATTCTTGTGTTCGCCGGCCGAGTACTCACTCGCTTGTCATGTAGAATTTGCCAGGACGGGGCTCTCGTGTCTCGAGAGGTGCCTAGGTTCACTGATGTTGACAAGGCCGTTGCCCTTGTTTAAGTTGGAGACCCAACGGATCCTAGAAGCCAGCAGATGTTTTGGTCCGTTGTTTTCAACCATGAATGGGCTTCATACGAGGTGACTTTTGACAACGACTCAGTGATCGCTTGGATTCACACTGACGAAGCGCTATCGTTGGTCCCTACCCACAGGCCCCAATTGCCGCCCGAAGCACAAGAACGTGTTCAGTCTGTTCCATGGACTGACGATGGTAGGTTTTTGTGCTCTCAATTTCACTGGGTGCGCACTGGCTTCGGACACTGCCCATTTTGCAACTGTCGGATCAATTACAAACATAGAGTCACTCACGACTATATGCTCCAGACGTGGAATAGTGACACCATTCCGACATCCCTTAGGGCAAACGGAATTGAATTGCACGTGGACAGCCCTGATGACCTTCCCCGTACGCGTGCTGAATGGATCGGTGCGCGGGTGCATAGACAACGGAGAGCCTCTGCGAATGTAATAAACAATATTAGCAGCAATCAACAGCAGGAGCGCAAGTGGGCAAATGGAGCATACACACGCGTGGCTGCTGCAGGCCAAATCTTTGGAAACAGCCAGCCAGGTAGCTTCCCTGCCTGGGTCCCAGACAACGCCGCGGCACAGCCGCCGGCGCGTCATGGCCCTTACTTCCAGTATAGAGCCCTTGAAACGGAGGTTCATTGGATGGCTCGCGTTCTTGGCTTCAAGAGCGGGGACGCAAGTTCCTGCAATTCAAGTATGGTTGCCTCTGCTTTGGAAAACGGATATCGACCAATATGCGCGCCCGATGTCTTGTCCTGCTCTGGCCGCCATCGACTGGCCAGAGCAGCCAGACGACCTCCATGAACTGGTGAACGGTTGGGAAAGATGGCAGCGCACAATGAATAGTCAAAACGTTTTCGTCCCGACACTTCAGACGATAGCCGATCAGGTAGCCATGGGAAGACCATGGATGCCCGCGCAGCAGGACAATGCCGCAGACGCTGCAGGGCAAAGCCCTCGCGGACGTCCGCCGGTTGCTTGGGAAAACAGCCTTGTGGCAAGACCGAGGCGTGACTCTCGTTCTGTCACTAGGCGAGCGAACCTGTGTCGCGACCATCGTCTCATAGCGGGAATGATGCAACCTGCCTCCGGTCAAGCCGAGACGGCAGACGCAAACCTGCAAGTCGCACTTGACTTCGTTGCCATCATCGGGCCTAAGGCCAAGCTGATTACTGATGGGACGATCAACCATGATCATCCCAACTGATACTCATATAAACACTGTGAGGACAGTTCAATAAATATATCTTTGACCGGGATTGTGGCCAGAGCGATGACAGCTCAATACGATATCGAATACACAAGTGTTCGCTCAAATACCAATGATCCCAATAGGTTGCGACTGCCAGGGGAAACGCAACATGAAGTTCCAGAACTCGTGAGGAACATCGTTGAAGGGAACTGGATGGCCCCTCTATCGGACATGCAACTTGGTCTTCGTATACTGAGAGTGATTGCTATCGTTCGCGAAATTATGAGCTCCTTTATTTCCGAAGGACATTTCGTGGATTACCCGGGGGGAACAAGTCTTACCGCGGGCGGGAGCTCAGATGATAATCATTAGAGGCGACGAAGGGATGCATATGCCCTTGATTGTCGCATCCGCGCTGCGGTTCAAACGGGCGACCTCATAGAGGAATGGGCCCGTAATTTGGGTAGGCAAGTACGAGCCGACATCCGTCGCCAGGGCTCATTGTTACAAGAGGCCATTTATTGGCTTCAAAGCAGGTACGAGGACGATAACACGGAGCTCCAAGACAAGGATGTAGGCCCGTTCCGTACTGCATGCGGTAAATTTGGCATTCCTGTTGGTACTGCTGCTAGGGATATGCTTAAGTTCATTCGCGATCGAGAACAGAGTGTTCGTGAGAGTGGACGTGCCAGTGAGGCCCCCCGACAGCCAAGCTGGTTCGGTGGGGCCGAGACGACCGCAGGATGCGGTAAAAGCGAGACCGCAACCGCCACCTCCGCCGCGCAGACCTGACGTCCAAGACGCTCGGGCTGGCGACGAAGTTACCGAATCCCCATATTCTGCCAGCGGCCCAGCCGCCTCGGCAGGAGAAGAATACTCATGGTATTCAGACACAAGGGATTGGTCGAGGCCCCAACGCGCGCGCGATGGTGCCATGGATGTCGGCCGGGGCGCTGCTGGCTACGACCCGTTCGTCTCCTACCCGCGCTGCATGAATGAGTTGCAGGGCGGATGCTGCGTCCATCGGGGCCGGATCTGGTGGCTGCCCTACGACGTCTGGTGGTCACAGACGTGGCATGTCCTGTCTCTGTCTGAACATGACTTCCGCTTCCCGCCGAAGGGGAAAGCGTCCAATTACAAGGACAAGCACTACATATCAGCATATTACGCTGGCCGTGGCAAGGGGAGATCCCGTTCGCCTCGTGGCGGCGAAGGACAATCAGGAGGCTCGGCGTCGTCGCATCCGAGGCCTCCGACCCCGCCGACAGGGGGCAACCCTTTTGAGGATCTGAGTTAGGCCCGGCCCGCGTGACTTAGTCGCTGCAGGTGTATGCGAGAGAATTTTTCGCCGATCGACGAAGTCGCATCGGACGAACAAGCTCTACCGATCGACAAAGTCGTATCGGCGGAGAGAATTTATTTATCTAATGGTGGGGGTCGTCGGGCCTCTTCGGCCCTCAGCCCCCTGGCAGCCGCCGTTGAGCCGTAGACATTGTTTTGCGGTTGGCTCCGGCGGTTGTGTATATGTACAGGCTGGGGGTGCTGTGGCTGGATGGGCTCTGCGAGGCCCGCCGCGGGGGGAGTAAATATGCCCCTGTCCGCCTCATCTTAATACTGCTTATAATCCTGCTTGCCTCGCAGCGCACTGTCTGACTATTATTGCGGTACCATCCCGCAGCTGTTTGTGCTCGAAGATGAAAAAGGAGCGCGCCGCTGTGCGCCCGCGCGCGGGCGTCGGCCGGCCTCCTCCCTTGCCATACCTAGAGGGCATTGCTTACCGGTTATTTGTCTTATCGATGTCTCTTCCCGTACCCTCTACCACTGAGCAGAGTGAGCGTGAGATCTTAATTCCTTTGTCATGTTACCCCGATTCTCAGAGGAAACACTCTTCTGCGCAGGCGCCCCGCCTCGACAGGGCGGAGACCCCTGCGCGGGCGCTCAAGATCGAATTCGCATTGAGCCCTGGTCTACGACAGGGGATCGAATGCAGAATTGGTTTGCCCCAGAACCTTTTCTCGTCGAGATTACGAAAATAGGTAGAATGCCCGTATCGAAATCCTTTTTTCCCCCCGTAACGGGCAAATCAATTCTGTTGTCGATCCCCTGCTCGTCTGGTCTATGCGTTCTGTGTGCCACCCGCCGGCTGAAGTGCACATGGAGGCGATGGATGGTGGTAAAAACACGTTCGGTCAGGGGTGAATCAGACAAGCGCCATCGATCACCTCGAAGAGCGCGATGAAAAGGGGCTTTCGCATGTGGAGTTCAAGTGTGCACGTCCTTGTCCCATGGTTGGCCCTCTGTTGCGTGGAAAACGGTTGGGGACTCCGCTGTTTATCATAATAACTCACGAGGCAGTCTATTGCCCAACTAGGCCGCCTGCAGGGCCGCGGAGAACGTCGTGCTTCGCGCTTCGCGGTCTGGGCCAGAGCGTTGCTCCGTGTCTACCACCATAGATCGAGGATCATTATCCCATCGTGTGAGTGGGAGGCTCCTTCCGTCCACGTTGCATTCCAACCACAGGCATTGGCAGCATCCGCATGCCCGCTCCGTCCTGCACGGTACACCCAAGATGGGCCAACCTGTCCTTGTATTCCTCCTTCCAAAGTGTTGCCTTGCCCACTATTGAGCTCACGAGTTCCATCGCCTGTTTTGCCGCTGTGATCGAACAGTATGGTCGAACGTTTGGATCGCGTTCGATTCGTTTTACTTTGGGGTCCAAACGTTGACGTGTTCAGAATACAATGCAGGTAGAGACTTCCCCTGCACCACGACTTGTAGATGGCCGCATCCATTGGATGGTGGAGCTTTCCTCGCTTAAGATGTAGGAGGCGGGGGGTGGAGCCTGTGCACGACGGAGGTGGAGGAGGAGGAGGAGGAGGAGGATGAAAAAGAGGATTAGGAGGGGTGGAGAGGGAGACTCGGAATAGAATGGTGCCCTGTCTCCGAAGAGGCAGGTCTAAGAACAGATAGCAGTGGGCAAGACGATGGGGCGGCCGCGCTTGAAGCGAGCCGCTTACCCGAGACATGACCTACATCAGGGGAGATACACGGGCCGCAAAGTGGGTCAATCAGGCATGGAGCACCATGGAAGGGGCCGACATCTTCGCAGTGCCACGAAATCACTGGCCCAAGAGAAGGGTAGATTAGACAGAAGCAGCTCGTTACCCGATTCCGCTACTGAATTGTACACGCCGCATTTCTCCGGCAGGAGCCGAGCATTAGGAGACGATATTAGAGACCCATGCAAGACTAGGAGAAGCAAGTGTTGGCCCCCGCATTCGAAACTGAGGAGGAGGAGGATCATGAAACCCGAGAAGAGGGGATGACGGAGACTTCCCTAAGGCAGAATTCAACGATCGAAGACGCCTGCGGCGAACCAACACCAAGCGCCTGTGTGGCCAAACGTTGGGCCCACGACTGGGCAAGCTACTGTGGATTGGACTGTGCGTTCTCCTGGCCGTTGTGGACATTCTTGGGGAAACACTTTGGAACACACTATATATATGTATATATATATACACATATATATACATATATACATAGATAATTATACAGAGAGGGCGAGAGAAAGAGAGAGAGAAAGAGAGGGAGAGAGAGAGAGAGAGAGAGAGACAGAGAGAGAGAGAGAGAGAGAGAGAGAAAGAGAGAGGGAGAGAGAGAGAGAGAGCAAGAGAGAAAGAGAGGGAGAGAGAGAGAGAGAGAGAGAGAGAGAGAGCGAGAGAGAAAGAGAGAGAGAGGAGAGAGAGAGCAAGAGAGAGAAAGAGAGAAATAGAGAAAGAGAGAGAGGCAGAGAGAGAGGGATGGAGAGAGAAAGAGGAGGAGGAGGAGGGAGGAGGAGGAGGAGGAGGAGGAGGAGGAGGAAAAAAGCGGCGGTGGCGGCGGAGGAAGAGGAGGAGGAGGAGGAGGAGGAGGAAGAGGAGGAGGAGGAGGAGGAGGAGGAGGAGGAGGAGGAGGGGGCGAGGAGGAGAGGAGGAAGAGGAGGAGGAGGAGGAGGAGGAGGAGGAATAGGAGGAGGAAGAGGAGGAGGCGGAGGAGGAGGAATAGGAGGAATACTAGTAATGATACGCAGAAGAAGACGAACGAATAAGAATACGATGAATACGAATAAGGAATACACATATTATACTTTATAAGTAAACTGATAAGTGTACGGAGAATACTATTAAGACTATCACGAATACTAACAGTACTGGCACGGTTATTAATAATACGAACACGAATAATAATACTCATACAACTAAGAAGAATCATCCTCATCACACTCATAACGGTAATACCATTGAAACTATTGATAGTATTAACACTAATACTATTCATCATACTAAGAATAATAAGACGAGTATCGCTAATACTATTACCAGTACGAAAGAGAAGATCAACACTATTAAGCAGGCGACTGTTAATACGACGAAGACGACGACGACTAAGTACGATACTAATAAGAAGGCTAGCACACAAGAAACACAACCATACGAAGCTGACTGAGACTACCATTCCGACGACAACTAAAAATGAGAAGACGATCGATACTAATACGACGAATCGTACTATTACTCATAAGACAAGTATTACTAAGACGAGGGCGAATCATGCTACTGACGATAGTAAAGCTAATAACCATACGAATGATAACAGCATCGCTAACACTACTAGCCAGACGCATAATAATATTGTGACACATACGACTAACAAACAACACGCATACTAATACTAAGACGCAGACTGATAGTACTAATAGTAATACGAGTACGATGAATACGACTCATAATAATACGAAGAAGACGCACCAGTATATGAATAGTAATGAGTGCATTGTGTTTAGTGCGAGTGGCACTTGGGCACCTGCGGCGGGCATGCTCGCACCGTCCGCGGCCATTTTGGCTCTAGCGCTGACGTGCGGCTCTCGCTGTGTCCCTGCCGGTCCATCTGGGGCTTCTCTTCGGCTCTGGCGATGGATTTCGGCGGCTTCGGCGACGCGCCGCCGGCTCAGGCACCCTTCGGGGGTGGCGCTCATCGTGGGCCGTTCCCCAAGGCAGCGGCCGCGCCGCGGGCCGCGCCGTCGGCCACGGCGGGGCTCATGCTCCACACCACTCTCGAGACTACGGGTTTCGGAGACCTCGCCACGGCGTTGGTGGCTGGCGTCGGCGGCGACTTAAGCGCCACCGTCACGGACTTCGTGGCCGTCCCAGAGCAGATCTTGGTCGACATGATCGGCCAGCTCGAGGTCGAGGGCGTTCCCGCGTCTGGCATCGTCCGCGGCCGCGCAGTGCGCGCGATTCGGGCCGTCTTCGACGTCGCGGGGCTGCCACCGCCAAGCTTGGGCGCGTCAGTGCCCCCGGCTCCTGCCGCGCGGCCTTCCGGGGCCGCGCAGGACGAGCCGTCGCCAGGCGACAACGAGCGGCGGTTCTCGGATCTCATCGACCAGGCGGCGGAGGGCACCTTCAACCTTCTTTCGAAGGACGACGTTGCGGCGGCGCGCCTGAGGTAAGTCACCGTCACGGGGGGCCCCCCTCCGGCGCACGCGCGGCCCTCGGCTGAGCAGATCTCGGGGCTCGCGGCGCTGCGCAAGGCCAAGGCTTCGCCCTACGTCGATTTCGGCGTGTTTGGGACGCACGGCCGCAGGAGGGCGAAAGCCAGGAAATTCGAGGCCCAAGCCTTCGTCGAAGGGCGCCTCGAGACGAGGATGCTGACGGGCCCTTCGAACTTCGAGGCATGGAGGTCCTCCTGGCTGGTCTTCCGCTCATGCGTGATCTGCCTCGGGGCCGCCCCGCCCGCGGTTTTGGACGAGTACAAAGAGGGCATCCGCCAGCTGTCCATCTTGTGCCCGTCCTATTGGGGCGTCATCCTGAGGGCCGACGACGCGGTCAGGTCCGAGAAGTGGGACGCGCTCCTGGAGGAGTACCTCGACGCCAACCCAGACGACGACCAGGCGTGGGCGTGCGTCATCCGCGCCTCTGCCTTCGGCGCCGAGCCGGCGGTCTCCAAGTTGGGCCATTGGTGGTGGATGCACGTCGGCGCCCCCTGCACTAAGGAGGGCGGCAAAGCCGGCGCTCTTGTCGACCGCTTGGAGGGCGCGCCGGCTGGGGCGCTACCGGGCCCCACAGCCCCGCCGCCCCGCGCTCCGGGGGCCCGGCGGCGTGGCCCGCGGGGCGGCGGCGGCCCGGCTGGCGGCCAGCAGCGGGCGCAGCCTCCGCAGCAGCGGCAGCCGCAGCCACCGGGCCCGGCAAGGCAGGGTTCGGGCGCAGGCGGGGGCGGCGCCCCGGCCAATGACAAGTCCACCGAGGTGTGCAACCTCTGGAACAACAAACCCAACGGATGCAGGACGCCGTGCAGGTGGGGCCGCCGACATGTCTGCCGTGTCTGCGGCGGCCCGCATCGGGCCGTCGAGCAGCATTGAAGGGGGGCGCGGGCCCGGGGCCACGGGGGCAGCGCCCCGGGCCTGACCGCCCCCCTTGCGTCGCCAGCGACGCCTCCCCCCGCGGTCGCTCCTGCGGCATCGCCGCCCCTGGCGGGGCTGGGCCCGCCGCCCAGCGGCGCGGCCGCAGGTCCCGCGGACGACGCTGACGCGGCGGTGGCTTTGCTAGCGCGCACCGCCTCCGGCCGCGTGCGCCGGCGCGTTCTCCGCGGCGGGGGGCAGGCGTCCGCCGCAGACGTGAAGCGGTCGGAGGATGCCGCTTGCCAGGCGGGTTTGCGAAACCCGGGGAACCTATGGCGTGCGTGGCCTGGCCTCTGGTCCACAATGGCGCCGATCGCTGATCTCATTGCTGAGCACCGTCAGCGGGGGCCCCTGCTACAAGGGCTGGCCGGCGCGTGCGGCGCCGAGCCGGCGCGCCCGCCGCCGCCGGCGGAATGCCTGCTGCCGCGGCGCCGCGCGCTCGCCCGGCACCTTGGCATCGGGGCAGCAGCAACAACGGCTTCCGCCTTTTTTTGTCACAAGCTATTTCAAACTCGCGCTCTCGCGCTTGATTTTCTCAGAAGTTGCGCACGAATCGCGCTCTTTCTGTCTACTTTGCCGCACTTCGTGGCGACCTGAGATCGTGCGCGAGGTGCAGCGGCAGGCAGGGGGCCCTGACCGAGCCATTGCGGATTGGCTACTGGAGGGCGCGCCGATGGGGATCACGCGGGACATCCCCCCTGGCGGGCTTTTCCCCGCGGCGGAATCCGAGGCGTCAATGGATTTAGACGCGCTCCTCGAGCGCGCGGCCGACTTGGGGAACCACCCTTCCCTCTACGAGTTGCGCGGCCAGGATCGGCCGCCAGGCGTCGAGCAGCTCCAGTGCTTGGTCAACCAGGGGTTCGGGATCCTCTTCGAGGACCGCGCGGCGGCGGAGGCTTTCTACTCCACCGCCGTTTTCCCGGCGCCCCTCGGGAACATCACTCGAACGAAGCCCGACGGCACGACCAAGCACCGCATCATCCAGGATCTGAAGGCGAACCTCGTCAACTCGGCGGTGACCCTCGCGGAGCGCCAGGTTCTGCCGACGATCATCGACCGCGCGTTGGACGTCGCCCTGCTTTCCTGCTGGGCTCAGGAGGGCGGTGTGTCCTGGACGCTGGTGTTGGACTTCGCGGACGCCTTCATGTCAGTGCCGTTGCGCCCGGACGAGCAGCCGTTCAATTGCGCGCACGTCGGGCATGCATTGCGGAGGGACAGGCCGCCGGCCTACCCGCAGGAGGCGCGCGAGGGGCGATTCGTGGTCTGGCGGGTCCTGGGGTTCGGCGGCAAGCCCAACCCCGTCGTGTTCGGGCGCGTGGCGTCCTTCGCCGCACGCGCCGCGCAGGCCCTGCTCCGGCCATTCGCGCGGTCGGGTTGTGGCCACGCTGCCGCCGCCGCTGGTCGCCTGCAGCTCTACGTCGACGACCCGGTTCTCACCGTGGCGGGCACGCCGGCAGCAGCGCAATTGGCGATCGACCTTGCCCTGACTTGGTGGCTCCTCCTCGGGGTGCCGCTCGCTTGGAAGAAGGGCGCGCTCTACGCGCGCGAGCACCCGTGGATCGGAGCCATGTTCATTCCGTATTCGCCCGGCGAGGTTCACGTCATGCTGCCCACGGAGTTCTTGGCAGATCTCTTCAGGCTCCTCGAGCCCTTCGCGGCGGGGTCAGGCCATGCGTCCGTGGCGGCTGCCCGCCGCGTCGTCGGGAAGTGCGCGCGGGTGGCCTACGTGGTCCCCGACGCGGCGCCCTTCGCGGCCGCTCTCTGGGGCGCCCTTGCTGGCGCTGCGGCAGCCGACCGGGAGGCGCCTCCGGGTCGAGTCGCGTGCAGGAGGTTCGGGGCTGCCGCAAGGTGGGTGCGGGCGCTCGTCAACCCGTCCTGTCTCGACCTGCTCCCCCTTCGGCGAGTCGTCGGGGCCCAGGATGAGCAGCGGGGGCGCGCTTCCGACGCCGTGGTAAAGTTCGACGCTTCCCCGTGGGGCGGCGGCGCAGCGCTCTACAGGCGCGGCGTCCCTGTGGAGTTCTTCGCCCTCACGTGGTCGGACGACGTCTGCGGTCCATTCAACGTCGGCACGGGCGACCCCAGGCACCAGTCTTTCTGGGAGTACCTCGCAGTGTTCCTGGTGTTGTGCGTGTGGGTCGTTCCGCGCCGAGGTCCTCACCATTGCGGGCGACAACGTCGCGGCTCTGGAGGGGGCCCTCAACCTCCGTGGCAAGGGCCTTCTCAACCACATCACCCGTGAGATCGCATGGCGGCGCGCGCGGCGCCGGTGGGAGTATGTGGTCTCGCACTTGCCGGCGGAGCACAACGAGACCGCCGACGCGCTGTCCCGGTTGGCCGCGCTGGACCCCGCTGAGCTCCCGGCGGAGCTCACCGAGGCGGAACGGGTTGGCGCGCCCAGCGTCCCCGAGCTCTTCGTGACGATGGGCGCCCCCGGGCCTGCGAGCGCCGTGATATTGATATAAACCGAGGGGTGCGTTTGAAAGGAGCGGCTGAAAAGATCATCCGAGCGCCCCCGATCGCCCCCCGACGGCCTTCGCGACGGCCCCCGGCGCGGCCCGGAGGCTTCCCAGCGGCGCCGCGCGGCGGCCGTGCCGCGGCCCGCCGGGCAGAAAAAAAAATATGAACAAATATTCATACCTTTTTCTGCCCGCGGCGGCACCCCCGGGCCTCGGCGGCGGGCCCGACGGGGAGCCCGGGGCGCCTCCGGGTCACCTGGAGGCGGCTCGGGACCGTCTCCGGGTCACTCGGAGGCGGCTCGGGGGCGCCTCCGGGTCACCCAGAGGCAGCTCTGGACCGCCTCCAAGTCGCCCGGAGCCGGCTCTGGGGCGGCCCCAGCCGAGGCCCAGAATAAAAGTCAAGACGGCGCCGTCTTGGCGGCGCCCGGGGAGCCCATCTTGCCGCTCGCCGCTCGCGGACGGGGGGGTACCCTGGGGGGGTTGTCGTCCCCGAATGCCGCAACATCTCCCAGCAGTGGAGCCCCGCCGCCCACCCTGTCGCGGGCCCGCGGCATGCTGCCGACATGGGGCTGGCACGCGCCCGCCTTAGTGTTCGGGGTGCGTCGGGGTCCCAGGTCTGGCCCTCTTCTTCTTGGCCCGGCACGTCGGCCTCCGTCTTGGCCGTTCCGCCGGGCCGGGCCCGCGGCTGGCTTGCTCCGGCATCCAGCCGTGGCCCGGCACGTCGGCCTCGCGCCGTTCCGCCAGGTCCGGCCCCCCTCTTGGCCCGGCACGTCGGCCTCCTTGGCCGTTCCGCTGGGCCGGGCCCGCGGCTGGCTTGCTCCGGCATCCAGCCGTGGCCCGGCACGTCGGCCTCGAGCCGTTCCGCCGGGTCCGGCCCCCCTCTTGGCCCGGCACGTCGGCCTCCGTGGCCGTTCCGCTGGGCCGGGCCCGCGGCTGGCTTGCTCCGGCATCCAGCCGTGGCCCGGCACGTCGGCCTCGCGCCGTTCCGCCGGGTCCAGCTCCCTCTCGGCCTGGCACGTCGGCTTCCTTGGCCGTTCCGCCGGGCTGGGGCCCGCGGCTGGCTTGCTCCGGCATCCAGCCGTGGCCCGGCACGTCGGCCTCGAGCCGTTCCGCCGGGTCCGGCCCCCCTCTTGGCCCGGCACGTCGGCTTCCTTGGCCGTTCCGCCGGGCCGGGCCCGCGGCTGGGTTGCTCCGGCATCCAGCCGTGGCCCGGCACGTCGGCCTCGCGCCGTTCCGGCGGGCCCGGCCCCCCTCTTGGCCCGGCACGTCGGCCTTCTTGGCCGTTCCGCCGGGCCAGGCCCGCGGCTGGCTTGCTCAGGCATCCAGCCGTGGCCTGGCACGTCGGCCTCGAGCCGTTCCGCCGGGCCCGGCCCCCCTCTTGGCCCCGCAGGTTGGCCTCCCCTCTGGCCGTTCCGCCGGGCCAGGCCCGCGGCTGGCTTGCTCCGGCGTCCAGCCGTGGTCCGGCACGTCGGCCGCGCGCCGTTCTGCCGGGTCCGGCCCCCTTGCGGATCAACCGAGGCGCGCGGCGCGGCACTGGCAGCAGCTGCGCCGCGGCGCCGGTCGCGCAGCGCCCGGCGGGGGGCCGCCCCGAGCGGCGGCAGCGGCGGCCTGCAGCAGCGTGAAGGGCAAGTTGCCAGCGGCGGGCCCCCCCCCTTGCGCCGGGACGCCCCTGGCAGGTCAGCGTGCCAGAGGGGTCGGCCGCCCGACCTCCAGTCGCCTGCTGCGCGCGACCGCGCGCTCCGCCGCCTCGCAGCCGACGTCTACGCGGCATCGTCGGGCGGGGTGGTGGAGGCGCGCCGCCGCACGGTCGCGGCGCTCCTGCGCGTTTGGGGCGACGACCCGCTGCCGCCGACGCCAGCCGAGGTGACGCGTCTGTGCGCCAGCCTCAAGGAGGGGGGCTACCGCGCCGCAGAGGCCTACGTGTCGGCGTACAGGGTCCTCGCGGAGCGCGCCGGCTTCACCTTGCAGGCCGATTTCGAGCGGGCTGCGAAGGACGGCTTGCGGTCCTGCTCGCGCGGCGTGGGCCCCGCCGTCAAGGCGCGCTCCCTTCCGTTCGAGCGCTTGGGCGACCTCCCAGGAGGCCACGGCGCCTGGAACGCGGGGGGGCCCGTCGGCCCCAGGAACGCCATAGTGGCTGGGTCGTGGTGGATGACCCGAGAGATCGAGCTTTCCACGGCCAGAGCGTGCCTCATCGAGCTCGTGCGGGGCGACCGCCCTGTGGTCACATGGCATTTGCCGGCGTCGAAGACGGACGTGGCAGCGCTGGGCGTGGCGCGGACGCACGGCTGCTCGTGCACCCCCGGCCGGCCTCCACGCCCGTCGTGCCCGGCACGTGCCATTTGGGACCAGATCTTGCTGCTACAGCGGATGTTCCCCGCGCGCTGGCGGGAGGGCGTCGCGGACCGCGACCTCCCTCTCTTTCCCGCGGAGGCTGGGGGGGTGGTCTCCAAGGAGGCGATGACAGCGACCATCCTCCACGCGGCCAGCTCCCTCGGCGTCCCAGCGGCGACGCCAGACGGCTCCGAGCGCGTCGGGGGCCACAGCCTTCGCCCCGCTGGGGCGCAAGGCCTGGCACGCCTCGGAGTCGACCTGTGGGCAATTCAACTCCTGGGGCGCTGTGGCTCATCCGCCGTCCAGGGGTACGCGCGGGAGGCATCGCTGGACACGGCCGCTGAGTGGGCCAGGCGCGCCGGCAGCAGCCTCGACCTCGAGTCTGTGCTGGGCCAGGTCGCGGACCTGCGATCCGAGCTCGGGGAGCTCCGCCGCGGCCGGCCGACCCCGGAGGATCTCGTCGACATGGTGCTCGGCGAGGTGCGTTCCGAGCTGGGGCGCCAGTCGCTGCGCTGCGAACTACAGGATGCGGTGATTCGCCGAGAGGCGGATGAGCAGCTGACGTCCACCTGCGCCAGCAGGAGCAGCCCGGTCGGGAAGGTGCTCAACCGCGAGTCCGGCGTCCTGCGCGCTGTCCTCGTCGGGCCGCCCTCCATGCCCGCGGCTGCCTGGGTGACGCGGTGTGGCTGGAGGTTCGGGCTGGCTGCGCGCGCCACGGCCCCGGGTGAGCGCCGAGTCGCATGCGCCCGTTGCTTCAGGGGCTGCGTGGAAGTGCCGGACGGCGGGGGCGATCGGGGGCCGGAGCCTCCACCGAGAGGGATGGGGCGCCCCGCGCCCGGCACGCCTGTCGATTTGGCATTCGGAAAATGAGCGGCTCTGATGCTCTTCTCGGGTGGGGGTGCCAGTGCCGAGTGCATTGTGTTTAGTGCGAGTGGCACTTGGGCACCTGCGGCGGGCATGCTCGCGCCGTCCGCGGCCATTTTGGCTCTAGCGCTGACGTGCGGCTCTCGCTGTCCGCCCGCCCGCCCTGCTTGGTTTCGCTGCTGCGTGCCACGGGGGCCGGGGCCTCCACCGAGAGGGATGGGGCGCCCCGCGCCCGGCACGCCCGTCGATTTGGCATTCGGAAAATGAGCGGCTCTGATGCTCTTCTCGGGTGGGGGTGCCAGTGCCACGAATGCTAATGAGAAGACGCATGCGAATCATAACGCGAATATGCTGGCAACGTGAGGAATACGAATAACAATGCCAATCATACTAATACTAATGCTACTGGCAATGATGGTACTAGTACGAATGCGAACAAGCATACGACGGCTAAGGCGAATACTGCGGCGAAGAATACGGAGAGGAGGAGGAGGAGGTGGAGGAAGAGCAGGAGGAGGAGGAGGAGGCGACGCAGGAGGAGGAGGATGAGGGAGGAGGGAGAGGGCAGGAGGGAGGAGGAGGAGGAGGATGACGAGGGGGGGAGGAGGCGGAGGAGGAGGAGGCGGAGAAGGAGGATGATGATGAGGAGGAGGATGAGGAGGAGGAGGAGGACGATGCTGCTGCTGCTGCTGATGCTGATGATGCTGACGATGCTGATGATGATGATGATGCTGATGCTGATGATGCTGATGCTGCTGATGCTGCTGCTGATGCTGTTGCGGCTGATGAGCATGATGCTGATGACGATGATGCTGATGATGATGCTGCTGATAATGATGATGCTGATGATGATGCTGATGATGATGCTGATGCTGATGCTGATGCTACCGCTGATGATGATGATGCTGATGATGATGATAATGAGGATGAGGATGAGGATGAGGATGCTGATGTTGCTGATGATGATGCTGATGATGATGCTGCTGATGATGATGCTGATGATGATGATGATGAGGATGATGCTGATGCTGATGATGCGGATGATGATG
>CAUYUJ010018168.1:116799-121799 GCA_963575745.1 Prorocentrum cordatum | reverse complement strand
CACCACCGTCTTGATTCGGATACGACCAGGAGGAGGGCGTAGCTGACGTCCATCCAAGTCGCATCAAAGTTACGATAACTGCGGAGACTGGACTTCGAACATTTCTGGATTGATCGGCAACCTTCATCTCTTGAAACCTCGCGTGAATTATTGGCCAGATACGCTCGATGGATGGGCGCGTGTTGGGCTGGTCTCTCCAAGTTTTGAGCCAGCGATCGATTACCTGCAGCGGCAAGGTAACTGCAGCAGGGCTAGCCTTTTGGGCACCCACGTCCAACGCCGTTGTCAAGCATCGCCCCTTGGAGCCACCGCTGGTGGCTTGTGCCAACCTCCTTCTGACAAGTTGTAATTGCTGGCCGAAGACACCATGGACCTGGTGTCCATGCGAGCCTGCTGGAGTCCCTTCTTGCCGCTGCAACTTCGAAGTTGCCTTGTGCTGCCTGGATGCTTTCGCGAAGCGTCGGATCTTCAAAGACATGTGTTTGTGCTTGCCTTCTCTGAGGCGTCTCGTGCATCTGGCGTGCCTGCCCCCGAAAACGACTCCCAGGTACGTTCGCCGCGTGGCACCCTTGATGACAAAACTTCTGACTCTGACCGCTCGCACAACAGCTCTCTTTCCTGGAACCTGTGATGGATTGCGATAAATCATCGATCCACAATCGGTGTACCATTGCAGGGTGCGTGGTGGTGATGGTACCCATGACGTGATGAGTATGAACTTTGGCGAACCTTGTGCTAGAGCGTAGACCATGCACCGCGCTCTGACTTGGTTGGAACGGGAGGGTGGTGGCACCCATCTGTTCCAAAGCTCGCGCCGAAACACATTGCGCCGACTCCAGATACAAAATGGCCGCTGGGAAATTCATTCTCCATGCTGCTGATACGAATGGTATCCAAGGAATCGAATCATCAAACGCTTCGGTATCAAGCATGGCGTGTCCATGTTGCACTCTGAAGTTGTACGCGATCGTCAAATTATTTCAGCAAGGCCTCTTGGAGGCATGAGTTGCCTTTGATTGCAGCATCCCGGCTTGTGGACAGCTCGCTGGTCCATGTTTGGACCTCGGGCTCTCTCATCGTCGACCCATCATCGAAACCAAACCGATAACTTTATCTCCCCGAACCAATTTTTTGGCAACATCTTCCCCGTAATTGATCGCGTCTGCATCGGCCAACGTAACGTTTCATCTTCCGCCGTCAGCATTAATGCAAACTCCGCCAGGCCAGCGGCAGGCAAGCGTTGGACATCATCTGGTATGAATCCATCCACTCCGGGGCCTGTGCTAGCCTTCTGCGCTGGCGCGCTCGTAGTAGGATGGATTGACCGTCGATGAGAGGCAACGGGTTATCCTGTGCTGCCTGTTGTATCGTGCGAAACAGATGCTGCGCCTCGCTCGCTTGGATGGACTTCGGGGCCCAAAGCTCACGAAAGCTGGCGGCCTTGGCGTCCAAAATATCACGAGGATGAAGCATAGCAGCAGGGCCCGAACACACCTCGTGCTTCGGCAACTTCTTCTGATTCAGCGACTTGTGCAATGCTCCATTGGCGCCGGGACTAATAACCCATTCTCTGACATCTCTGAGTGATGCCTGGACTGCATGCCTTTGCACTCTCTCAGCAACTCGACGTGCGCGCCGTTCCCAGGCAATGGGGCTCGTCCTCCCTCTCTGAGAAGAGCTGTCCAGCGTTCCCATGGGGGTCCCTATCGGGTCTCAACAAATCCGCAACGTTGCCAGGGGTATCGTATGCCATTTCGACACATGCTTCCGCATGCGAAACATCTGTACATATCCATTGTCACGTGCTGTTTGCCTGCAGATCCCAGCAAGTACCGTGACCAAGAGTGTTCATCATTGTGCCTTGGTGTCCCGCATGTGGATCTTCCTCTTGTGACTAACCTCTCGCGCTGCTCTCTCATGTAACTGTGGCCCATGGGCCCTCGGCACTCCTGTGGCGCTCATCTGGTGGCGCGTGGTGACCACGCGCTCCACAGTGTGCGCGGAGGAGGCATACGTCCCTGAGATTGTAGCGGATTGTTGCGCCTCGCGCGAAACGGCTACGGAATTACGCAGGGAGGGGTGGACTTATTCTATACACGCCGCCCCCGAAGCGAAATCAACCTCCTGCCTAACGTGGCTCCACGAAGACTCGGGGACGTGACAAGTCGGCTCGGGACTGGACGCTTCGGGGCTGGATGTAATTTCATCTTCTTTGGGCTCTGGCTCGAGAGGGTGTTTGAGAGTAACGTCATTGTGCGCCCCAGACCTATCCAAGGGGGGCTGGCTCGAACTGGGGTGGGTGGGAAATATACTGTTCGACTGTGATTGGGGAACTCTGCTGGCATCTCCTCGCTCCTCGTCTCCTGGCGCCTGCGCCGGCGGGCCGCTGTTGCTTGGCCTGTGCGCGGGCGCGGTGACATCGAGGGGCGACGGACAAACGTTGAGCTCGTCAGCCCATGGATCTTCTTCCTCAGGAAATTCGGGGAATGACGGCTCGAAAGGTATGGTATTAGGATCGAGCACGGCCCCAGCCGCATTGCTCCCAGGGTCTGAAGCCTCCCCGTGATCAGGCTTCAGACAATCCCCCAAAAGCATGCCAATCTGCCTACTCCGCTTGTCTTGGGCCTCGTGTTGGGCCACCAGACGTTGGATCCTAGCGAGGCTACTTTTCGAGCCCTCAACGGGGGCCTGTAAGGGCCTCCCAACCTGAGGCAACCTACGCCAGAGCTCTAGGACCCTCGGCTGCAGTTGGGGCCGTGATATTTGATCCCACGTGGGGCTTCCAGGGGGCATCTTTAACCTATCTCATTTTTTTTTTTTTTTGTTGTTGTTGTTGTTGTTGTTGAAAGCTAATTACTAAACAATTACTATTGTTGGACCCCTTACAGGCGCCCTGGCGCTCTCGCCGAGGCGCCGGCTGCATTTTCATTGAAAATGAGGCTCGCTCTCAAGCGGTTTGGGGGACCGCCAAAACCGGCCCCCCAGCAACAACAACAACGCTCCCGTTCGAGGCATCCTCTTTTTTTGCTCAGGGCCGGTGCTCTTGCTCGCCGCCGAAAGCAGCCGTCTCAAAAAAACCAGCGCTCCCGCCCGAGACTTCCTCCCGTTTTACCTTGGGTAGGCGCGCTATTCTTTCTCTCATCGGCGCCGCCTCCAGCAAGAACAACACTCCCGCTCGAGGCTTCCTCCCTTTTTTTACTCAAGGCGGTGCTCTTGCTCGCCGCCGACAGCCCCCGTCCCGACAAAACCAGCGCTCCCGCCCGAGACTTCCTCTCATCGGTGCCGCCCGCAGCAAGAACAACGCTCCCGCTCGAGACTTCCTCCCTTTCTTAGTCAGAGTTGGTGCTCTTGCTCGCCGCCGAAAACCGCCGCCCCAACAAAACCAGCGCTCCCGCTCGAGACCTTTTCCCGTTTTATGCTGCACTGGCGCCCAATTCTCTATTGAATTGGTGCCGCCTCCAGCAAGAACAACGCTCCCGCTCGAGGCTTCCTCCCTTTTCCTGAGGACGGTGCTGTTCCTCGCCGCCGACAGCCCACGTCCCAACAAAACTGCGGCTACCGCTCGAGATTTCTTCCCTTCTTACTCAAGCCGGTGTTCCTTCTTGCCGCCGACAACCGCCGTCCCAGCAGAACCAGCGTTCCCGCTCGAGACATTGTTTTGTTTTACGCTGGACTAGCGCCCTACTCTCTTCAGCATTGGCGCCGCTCCCAGCAACAACAGCGGCCCTGCTCGAGACTTCCTCCCTTTCTATTCAGGGCCAGGTTCTTGCCTCGCCACCGACAGCCCCCATCCCCACCAAGCCAATCCTGTCGCTCGATAGTTCCTTGTGTTTTACCCTTGGCTGGGGTTCCACTGGCGGTCTCGCATCGGCGCAGCAGTGCGCGGGCATGTGTTTTCGAGGTGGGATATGTGAAATTCCTCGGAAGAGGTGTTTGCAAGACTTCATTGGGCGGGAGATCTGGGAATGGGAATAACGGACCCCCGCGATAGAACAATAATCCCCCATGATGGGGATGGTTATCATGATGGTCGCATGCTGCGTGTGGAGGCATCGCGCATGAGAGTAGAACTTGTGTTGCTGTTGAACTCTCATTTCAGAAGAATAATTCTTGTTGATCCCCCCCGTCCGGTGCACATTGTTTTTTCTCGATTGAAGTGCCTTTCCCGGGGTTCGCACCCTGTTTTTATCAGGGGAAGTCTTGAAGGTCAAGCTGTGTCGTTGGCCCGGGGTTACAACAACAACGGTTCCCGCCCGAGACTTCTTTACAATTTAGCCAGGACCCCCGCTCCCGCCCGAGACTTCCTTGCATTTTATTAAGAAAGCGCGCTCTCGCTTGGGACTTCCTTACAATTTATTCAGGAATCGCTCTCCCGGCGCTCTGGAGTCGCGCTCTCGCTGGAGACTTGCTTGCAATTCACTAAAGAATAGCACCCTTGCGTCGGAAATTGTTGCAATTTACTCAAGCGCCGCGCTCCCGACACCCATGCACCCAGGAGTCGCGCTCACGTTTAGGACTCCCTCACAGATGACCTAAGAATCGGGATCTCGCTGCCCTTCGTGGCCCCGTTGTAGACCTCGTGGCCCCCTCGCTTTGTTTCGTGGCCCCGTTGCAGCCCTTCGTGGCCCCCTCGCTGCCCTTCGCGGCCCCGTTGCAGCCCCTCGTGGCCTCCTCGCTGCCCTTCGTGGCCCCGTTGCAGCCCTTCGTGGCCCCCTCGCTTTGTTTCGTGGCACCGTTGTAGCCCTTCGTGGCCCCCTCGCTGCCCTTCGTGGCCCCGTCGCAGCCCTTCGTGGCCCCGTTGCAGCCCTTCGCGGCCCCCTCGCTGCCCTTCGTGGCCCCCTCGTTACTTTTCGTGGCCCCATATATGTATGCCCTTCGTGGCCCCTGCTCGTTCGCGCCCGTCGTGGCCCCATATGCATGCCCTTCGTGGCCCTGCTGTCGCCCTTCGTGGCCCCCTCGCTGCCCTTCGTGGCCCCGTTGCTGCCCTCAGTGGCTCAGTC
>CAUYUJ010018168.1:65000-116699 GCA_963575745.1 Prorocentrum cordatum | reverse complement strand
AAAATGGCATTGCCGCGCTGCAGGGCGTACGCTGCAGCTGAAAGGCCTGTACGGGCCGACCGCGGCGGGGAGGTGGGTGTGCCTGGGCGCTAGCCGAGACCAGACAACAGGGACCCACCTCCGTGTGGCCCCTCACAGGCACACAGGGACCAAGGGGACCCTGCTACACCTGGACGGGGGCCAAAGAGATACGCCGGGGCAAAGTGCCACGGTCCTCTCATGAGGCACTTGTGGCTAGGGCTGTCTAGGTAGTGAGCTGCCACGGCGAACCGAGAGTATTAGGCCAGCCCACCACCTAGGAGACTCAGCCGTGGCGAGTCTGCGAATTGCTGTGTGAGCTTAGCCGATCGCTGTTTAGCGAGGCTGCTAAAATGTGCCGCGCTGGCCTCGCTCGTGCGGCAAAGTGAGAAGTCGCGCCCATGAATGGCGACTACTCATGGAGGGCCCTCCAAAGAGTGGCCGGTGGAAAAAAGAGTGCTAGGTGGGCTGCCGAGGTAGGTATTAGGCGGCTCCGCCCCTGTGTGGCGCATTGACGGTTGCACCATGGGCGCCCATCCCATGTAGGCCTGAGATGGTGCCGACTGACGCCGCAAGAGTTGCAGTGCGAGTGTGTACCTGAAGGACCCACTGCAGCGGAATGCATGCCGGCTTGGCCGGCCTTAAATTGGAGACGCGGTGTCTCCTTTGTTATAGTTTGGCTCGTGTGATGGCTTGGGCTGTATAGGTGGTGGGCTGCAGGCAAACCAAGATCCGAGCAATGTGCTAGCCCACCACCTATGCGTGAGGACTCAGCCGTGGCGAGTCTGCGAATTGAGATATGTGAGCGGCGCTTAGCCGCCTCTCTGTTAGCGGGGCTGCTCAAGGTTGCTGAGCCGCACTATGGCGGGATAGGCTGGATGCTGCTAGACTTGCGTGGCCTACAACTCAGCTATGCAGGACGGCTCGACCGACCTTGAATTGGAGCGGCATGGCTCCAGCTGTTTAGGTGGTGGGCTGCCGAGGTAAGAGAAAACGATGAAAAGATGAACAAAGGGAGAGTATTAGGCGAGCCCACCACCTAAGTGGGCGCGCTGCTAGTTGCGCCGAGGTCGCTTAGGACGACCTAGAAGGGCGCTGACTGATGCAGCACTAATGTGGCTCGCTCAGGCACCGAAGGGCGACGGGTTGAGCGTGCGGGCGGCAGCCGAGAGCGCCGAGAGGCCTGCCGCTGTCGCCGCCGCTCGCGCCTGGGCCTCTTGCGCGGCAGCCTGCTGCTGGTTGTAGTGGTCCCTCAGCATGGCCTCCACCTCAGAGATGGTCGCCAGGCCTGGGGTCTCGATCCACTCCCAGTCCCAGGTTTCGACGACCTGGCCGTCGATGACGTCCAGCGACTTGAGCTTCCAGACGAACGGGTAGAGCATGCCGTTGGGCATCTTCCACTCGCCAGGGTATGTGGAGGGCCACCACTTTTTGAACTCACGCGTGGCGGCCGTATATTGGGAGCCCTGCCATGCCGAACCAGCATATGTGTCTCCTGAGAGGCCGAAGAGCTCCCGCGTGTCAGGCGACGCCCTGCTGGCCTCGGCCGCGCCCGCCTCCGCCGCGGCCGCTGCTGAACCACCCGCGGGAGGCATGGGCACCATGGCGGCGTGGGGCGCGCTGAGAGAAGGGGGGGGGTGCCAAGGAAACAAAAAGAAGTAGCCCATAAGCCAACGGCCAAATGTGAATGAAACCTAGCTGGCCTATGCTTGCATCTGTGTAAGGAGGGCCCTCCTGACGGGCCGACTGATGCATGCTTGGCCTGGTGCGGAGTCTATAGGGGTGAGGATGTTACCGCTACGCATGTTGACCCGCAGCGAAAGGCCGGTGCGGTAGGGTATGCCCGTGCCAAATAGGATGGGCCGTGCATCCATCTCCTGAAGAATGGGGAGGTGAAAAAAGCGCGGCCTTTCCGCAGAGGATGGCAGCCTGGTCTCCTGCCCATGGAATTGCTCCATTAGGAGCCCTACATTGATGGGCAGTGGGGACCAAAGCGAAATGTGGCCAGTCGTTATCACTACCAGCCACTGCACTGCTGTAGGCGGTGGTGGCACTGCTTCAGTGGGGGCGCAGCGGAAGTCGCCGTGCTCGAACTGCGGCAGGTACTGCGCCTCTGGGGTCGGCATGGCCTGAGGGATTAGGGTTCGGGGAGACGGAGGATTCGAGCGAGGTGGGGCAGCGGGAGGCAGAATGGCCGAACCATGATCATGGCCTGGAAGTCTATAAGGATGGGGCTACCAGCCGCTGCATCCTGCAAAAGCCGATGAGGGCTGAGGGAGGCCTGCTCCCAGGCCCCCGATTGGAGTAGGTCCAGAAAAAGCTGGTCCGGCACGAAAACTGAAACTAGCCCTATGGTGGGTGAGAAACGGGCATCAGAGGGGCCGTCCCCCGCAGCACATTGAGGGTAAATGTGGAGTAGGTTAGGGGATTTGGCCTCGCGCCATCGCCCATGCCAGCGCTCGAGTGTGCGATTAACGGCCGTGGGCAAATCTAAGTGAAGCAGAGGGCCCACGAAGGCGCGCGCGTGTGGCCACGCGGGCGGCCCGCTCTCGAGCTGCCATGTGGCTTGCCACTGGGGTACCGCATTATGCTGGTACACCGTGGTGGGAGACAGAATAAGTGCGTGGCGCCTTGCGCCGCCGCTGAGAAAGCGGTAGACTTGCTGGTGAGCCAAAAGAAGCCGCTCAGCCAGATGTTTCCATAAGGAAGCCAAGCGAGAGGCTGGTGGCGAGATGCTTCGCGGATCTAATTGTTGCCCCGGGTGCGCCTCAGCAGCGGGCGCGTCCTCGTCTGCACCGGCGTTGCCCAGGATACTGGGCTCGCTCCTCATGGCCTGATGGGGATGAGGCAGAAAGGGGAGATGATAAGAGGAAAGAGGGAGAGGTTAGGCTTAGGCTGGGGGCTAGCTGCCTGGCAAAGGTCTAGCGCCTGGCAGCCTCACCTCCTTCATGAGGTTTACGCGGCCTCCTGGGCGACAGACGCTGACCGCAATGCGAAAGGCTTTCGCCATCTCGCAACTGCATCTTGAGGCGCTCCCTGTGTATCCTGTCGATACGGAGCTGGTCCTGCCTATGCTCCTCTTTGAGCTGGGCAATTCTATTCTCGTGCTCCTTGAGAAATGAGCTGCGCTGCTCGTCCGATGCTGCGGCTGACGCAGCTGCAGCTGCGACTGTAGGCGGCAGGCGCGGAGCTACATGGGCAGTATGGTGAGACTTGCGAGCCCTGTGGTGCCTTGTAGGAGGTGAGGCTGGAGGCGAGGCCGGGCCGTGGGAATCCTGTGGGCTGCTTTGAGCCTCTACTGGATCTCGGCGCTGTGGCGCAGGCTGCTCGTCCGAGGCTGCATCTGACGCTTTGGCAGGCGAACGTGAGCGCTGAGCTGCATGGGCCGCGCGGCGCGCCTTGGCCTTGCGAGCCCTATGGTGCCTAGGGGGGGGAGAGGCTGGAGGTGTCGGCGGGCCGAGGGACT
The DNA here is from genome assembly GCA_963575745.1 of Prorocentrum cordatum. Taxonomy (NCBI): domain Eukaryota; class Dinophyceae; order Prorocentrales; family Prorocentraceae; genus Prorocentrum; species Prorocentrum cordatum. The sequence goes on along the minus strand of CAUYUJ010018168.1, from coordinate 113,215 downwards.
CCTGCGGGCTGCTCTGTGCCTCGGCAGGTTCCCTGCGTATCGGCGCTGGCTGCTTGAGCGCGCTTTTGCGCGGCTCGGTGCGTAAGCGCGAATTATAGGCCACCTTGGGGAGCTTGGCCGTGAACTCGTCCGCAAATGATACCTGTTTGCGCTTGCGAGTTGCAGAGGCGCGGGGCGCAGCGGACTGTTCCGCCGGCTCTGGAGAGTCGTGCGGAGGAAATGGTGAGGAGGCAGAGGAATATGAGGCGTCGTCCACCTGATCCAGCCTTCTAGGCGATGCTGGGGGACTATAAGGCCTGCTTGGCTGGCTCTTGTGTGGCGCAGCTTTGCGTGACTGTTTGCGAGGCTCGCGCAGGGGTGGAGGCGAGGTGCACGCTGAAAGGGGTGGAGAAAAAGGAGAAGCTGCCTGGCCTATCCAGCCTTCCGGAATGGCTGCTTTGGCAGGCACCCTGGGATGATCTGGGGGCGGCAAGGGAGGCAAGGCGGGCGGAGGTGGCGGAGGATGGAAAAGTGGCCCCGTAAATGTGCCTGCCTCTACCCATGGGGGGGCCGCTGAAATCGCCAGGCGGCCGCGGGGGGTCTGAGGCAGGTGGGGTGCTGGACAGAGAGCGCTGCACCGCTTTGGCTACCTGGGCGAATTGGGCAGGCGAAAGTAGGGGTGGAGGAGCTGAGGCGGACCGAAATTGGCCCGGTGGGGGATGCTTTGGCCTGGCTTCACGCGGCACCAGCACCCATGGCCGTCTGGACATGACGCCAGCTAAGTGTAGAAGATGTCGGCGTTGAAGTCCTGCGGGGCGGGCGAAGCAGGGTGCCACATGTGAGAGAGGGAAATGCCCGTGAGCGGGACGGGTCGTGCCGCTTGACGGGAACGCTCGGCCCTGATTTGTCTAGCCCGCTCCCTATTGCACTGGATGCGCCTTTTCTGATCCAGAGTTAGGGAGGGCGGGGGTGGCGGCGGAGGGAGGGTGGAGGGAAAAATGGGGGCTGTGCCCAAAAAGTGTATGGCCTCTTGTTCCGCTTCCGAGTCCTGATCGGCGGGATCAGGCTGCACGTGAGCCTCCGAGGGGAGGTCGCTATGGCGCCGCGGCTCGCGGGGCCTGGAGAGAGCCAAAAGCCTGCGGAAGCGGTCCAGCTCCCCATCCACTTTGGCACGGGTGCGAGGGGCGGAGGGATCAACAAAGTCGGGGCCTAGCCAAAAGTCGCTGGTCATGGAAGCGGAGAAGCGGAGGAGGGGGGCCAGAACCGAGGGGTCCGACTGGGGAAGAGGATCCTGTGGGTCGTCAACAAATGGTAAAATGACGTCCTGGTATATAGCCTGGGCGAGACATTCGCAGAGGGCAGAAGGATCGGTCTTTTTGTCAGCAGTGAAAAAGCGGTCATTCTCGTCCTTACCTAGAAGTGTACGATGTGACCCCCGTGGCTGCGTGCACTTGGTCCCTTGGGGACGGTTATTGAGGAGCTCTGGGGGCGAGGGAAGGCGGAGCGATAGCAAGCGCGTGGGGGCGTTGCCGAATTCGTTAGGAGGGCGGCAAGACGGCTGGAACATGCACTGGTCGATGTCCGTGGTGCGGACCGCCGGAGCAGCAGCCAGGGCCATTAAAGGCCTCCAAATCCAGCTAGGCTGCGCCCTGGGTTCCCATTGGGCAGGGCATGGATGTTCCATCCATGCCGAGGTACCCATTTCCAAATGAGCGGCAAAGAGGAGAACCAATGAAGCGAGTAGCAAGTTGGCTATCTGCAATTGGCGGGATTGCTTGGGCGTTGCGTTGGGGATGCCCCAGTAGTGCTCGGTAGTGCGCAGCGGCGGTGGCCCGTTGGGCTTCCAGCGGGCCGCGCAAAAGGTTTCGCACGGCGGGCCCCCACCTGAAACAACCACTCTGCCGGCATAAATATGTTGTTGCCAGAGCTTAATGGTCTCCGACTTGGTGAGATCGCCCGAGTCGGGGTCGATAGCAATATCGACCGACAGTATATGTACCTCTATCGAGGGGTCAGGCGTGAATGATTCCAGGTGATGCTGGATATCCCCTTCGCGCCTGCGGCCAGAGAAAAGATTGAGGATGAAAATTTCCTTGCGCCTTATACGGGCTGGAATTTCTCTGGTCGCTAGACCAGAATAATCCTCCGGCTGACATGGCCATTCAGGCAGCGCAGGAAGAGGAGGAGGTATTGGCGGAGGAACATCGGCGGGAAAAAGCAAAGAGACGGCTGCAGAGTCCAGCGCGCAATCTGTAACCGCCATTATGGCGCGAGCGTCCGCTTGCGACAAGTGTTTGGCAAAGTCACGAAAGTGCTGTGTGGTAGCACGCTTGGCACGATGTGCCGGTAATGCCACGCGCCAGCGACCTACGCCTGACTTTACTTGTAGCTTGGCATTTTCGCAGCGTTGCATAGCAAGCGCTGCGATTTGCTCTTGGGGAAGGCGTTGGGAATGGCAAAGGAGGTAGAGGGCACAAATGAAGGAGTCGAAACAGAGGTGCTGCATGAGACTGGCGCGTGAGCCAAAGGGGAGACTGCAGGCCGGGCACACCTGGGTGTCCGGTACTAGGCCTTTGACCCTGTGTGACAAGGTCCAATGCACCTGGGCAACGTGTTGCTTTAGCCCCCGAAATTTTACAAATGTGCGCGAGCACCATGGGCAAGTGAGCACTGCTGGGTAGTGCGCTGCCAGACGTTGCTGCTCGATCGGGTGCTGTACATGGTCCGTCGGCAGGGGGGTCCCACATGGGACAGTAATGGCAAAAAAGTGCTTGGCAGCTGCCTCGGCGAGTGCTGCGCGAGCGAAATGCTGTGCTCCCGCTGTGAGGGCATTGCGAATTCGGCGTTTCCATCCTGTGTGGGATTGGAGAGCGAGGGCCTCCCACTGGTCCAGGTGCGACATTGGCGAGGGCATTTGTGCTAGATTGGCAGAAAATTCGCCCAGCCACTGAAGGTCCTTCTGCACCAGGGCAAGCCATGAATCTGGGACGTCTGCGGCTAATTTGGCCAGCAGGGAGGTGAGGTGCGGAGGTCCCGTGCGGAGGAGCCTGCCAAAGAGGCGCAGACGCATTGCACTAAAGATATGCGGTAGTGGGGGTCTGCAGACCTTGGCCAGGATAAATGAGTCCCGCTCTGCCGTACTGTCGCACCTTGGGAGGCGGAGCAGGCGCCTGTGCATTCTCATGAGCTCTCCTTGTAAGGAGACTATTTGCGGTCCAGTGAGCAATGGCCAAACAGCGGCATTAAAAAGGCGGGGGGAGAGGATGAGGGAGTCCAGTAAATGCAGATGCTCATGAAGCCAGGTACTGGAAGAGTGGCGCAGGAATTGACGGGCAAGATTACGCCAGCTGGGGGCCGCCTCCGATCGCCTGTGGGCGAGTTCGGGGCCTATACTGCCCTTTTCGTCCAGGTGCGTACCTAGATATGTGTATATTCTGGCGAAGTGGAGGGAAAAAGGCGAATGCCCGAGAGTAGGTGAGACTAGCATGTGCCCATTGAGCCCTTGGGGGCCCCAGAGCTTGCGACGAAGGGATATGGAAGCTTCCCCTCTAAACTGAAAAAGGCACATGGTTTTGTTGACTTGAAAATTTAGCTTGATGCCTGAGAGCGCGTAGGCTTCGACTATGATGGCCATTAGCACGGGCATGGCATCAAATAGCTCCTTAGTGGGACCAAGGAAGGCATATGCACCATCATCGAAAAAGCATGAGTCCAGATATTGGTGCACTTCTGTCTCCGCGGAGGCAATCTTGTCCTTGTGATGAGCGAAAAAAGAGCGCGGGGCATCCTTGTTCACCTGGACATTAAGAATAAGGTGTGCAAGCGGTGATTCGGTGAGCTGCTTGACAGCTTCGTTATTGGCTCGGGCCATGAGGAAGTTGAAAAGAACGTCTCCGAGCTGCTGTCCTGGGATGGTGCCACGTAATGTGAGTGCTACCCCTGAGGCTCCTGGGTAGAAGGCCCAGGTATGCTCGTATGCAACCGAGATTTGTGCATGGAGATGCGGGGGGAGACCAGCCTCCTGCAGTATAGGAGGGGCAGAGAGCAAATGTCTTATTAGTTCTTCACCTGTCTCCTGGGGGAGATCAAGGGAAGCAACTAGGTAGTAAAGGTCAGCTTGTTGCGAGTCGCAGTAAAATATGAGCTGTCGGAGGGCCATGTAAAAGGCTGAGACAGCATCTATAAATATGTACGCTGAGGAAATGCGCTGGCTATTTGCGTAGGCTTGGTGCGCTAAGACCGCGAGCGTGGCGAAATCTGTGCCTCGTCCAGCGATGCCGCCAGACTGTGAGGCGCCTGCCATGGGAGGAAGATATTCCACCAGTTCTTTGCGCAAAAGGGCACGATGCCGCTTGGAGAAGTGGGGGGAGGCCATTACCGAGCGGGAGTTGGCCATTATGGCCGGATTGCCTTTACCTTTAAAAATGTCGAAGTTGTACCCTCCCCGCCAAGCCAGCGGTTCCTCAAGGCGCACCTGCGCCTTGAGGTGGACCGGGTAGTACTGCTTCGCAAGTAAACGGTGAAACGACTTGACAAAGGCTCCTTTGAAGCCATCCACGCTGGCTGCCGAGTCTGGGGTCCTGGCATAGGCGCGCTCGATTTGCGCTAGGGAGAAGAGGGAGTATGAAGGGGGAACATCCACAGTAATGTCAGCGGGCAGATACGATGCGCTAGCGTCGTAGGCCTTGGCATGTTTGAGCGGGATAACTGCACCATGCTCCTGTCGAGCAAAATGGGATAGCCACGTGTCGGCCGCTTGGGTGGCGTCTACCACGAAGGTGCCCGCTGCCGTGGAGAGGATAGGTAGGGGAGAGGAGCGTAGCTTCCTTTTGGAACCCACGCCCAACGTGCGTAAGCGCGCAAAGGCAGTGCGTTGTTGTGAGGTCTGCCATGCCTCGTGAACTTCAGCGGCAATGCCTTGTAGGTAAAAAGCGGCATCCAGGTCGACGGAGCAACGTACTGCCTGTGTGAATTGAGCTAGGACGATGGCCCTGATGGCGCTTGCGCGTGCGCGTAATTGAATGGCAGCCGCATGTGCGGTGCCTATGGTAGGCACAGGGCAAGCATGAGGGAAGCGTGTTTTAGCAACGCGTGTAGGCGAGGATGCTAAAAACTGATGCAAGCAGGCCATGCGAACTCTGGGCTTCCATTTAATGGAGGCATTAGGGTCAGCCATGCTGGCACGCATGCTGCGGAGAGCAGCGCCGAGCTCCGCAAGTTTGGCAAAAACATTATTAATTGCGGGCATCAGCGAGAGCTCTTCGTGATGTCGCAAGGCCGCTTTAGGACGTGTGAATGCTTGCCTGGATCGCACATATCGCTTCCAAGTCGCGATAGCTGCCAGCAGGAAAAGGTTGCGTGCTTCCTGTTGAAGCGTGTCGGCTTGGCTGATAATTAAAGCTCTGGCATCCATGAGCCTAAGGGTGGCCATGGAGACGCGGGAATTGGAAGGTGCGCGACCTGTAGACGTGCGGGGTTGGGGAAATGCCTGCAGCATGGCATTGCGCGCCTCCCTGTCCAGTATGAGCGCGTGGTCGGAGGCGTGCAGGTCGAAAGTTAAAGCTTCAGGGGGAGGCGAGAATGTGTCTTCAAAAAGCTGTCTGGCCGACGGGTCGAGGTATGCAGTGGGGTCGTGCGGAATACGCATGACCCGGCGTCCCTGGTCTTCGTTAGGTCGGAGCTGTAACTTGAAACGGCATAATAAGCACGGGACAGCGTGGTCTAGCACTGCGAGTGCTAAAGTAAGAGAATACTTGACTTCGCATTCATTGGCAGAGGCGCCTATGGGTATAGCTATGTAGTCCCTGCGCTTCCAGTGCTGTTTGAAGGCGGGGTCGCGTGCTGGCGCGATCCATGTGCCCGCTCCCATAGGGTGTGGCACAAAGGTGGCCGGCAGCCAGAGCTTAGATGCAAGTAGGAATCGATGGAAAAAAGGAGCCAGCCGTGTTAACTTGCTCCGCGTGTTGTGGGCCAATGGCCGCTGATGTTTGCGTGCCCACTGCAGCATTGGAGTCCATAAGGACAAGAGTAGGAGTGGGCTGCGGTAAAATATGGTCGTGCACATGTCTAAGGTGCTGCCACCATGCGACCTGCTCGTGGATAGGACGCCCTGAATGATGAGCATGTGCCACGAGGATGCTGAAACGTAGGCCGTTCTGACTGATGACGGCCGCGATAATGCGCGGGTCTTGGTGTACAATACGCACGCTGTGAGACTTAATAGGGAAAGTGGGAATGCCTTTGGCATTGGGAAAAACGGGCGTGGTAAGGTTGACCCATAGCGCGCAGCCGCAAGCATGAGTTCCAGCTTGAGACTTTGACAAAAAGACTACGTACGGGGGAACCTGGCGTTTGCCAGAGCCCGTGGCTGTGACTCGCGTCTCTTGCATACCGATAACGTCGAGCCCATTGCGTTGAAAAGCGGCGGCCAGTTGGTGGAGGCGTCCTTTGACGGCCACGCCTGTAAGCCTGGCTCTTTGGGAGATGCGCGAAGCAGGCGTGAGAGAGAGAATACTGGCTGAGGCTAGCCTGAGACAGCATGATGCCGTGGCGTCTGCGATCGGGGCTGCCTCTTTGGAGAGACCTGGAAAAACATCAGCAAGCGAGGTGCGCGGGGGGAGAGGAGGATTGAGACTAACTTGATGGTTCGGCGGGTAAAGCGCACGCTATTGCTAAGGAAGGCACTCAAGCCAGAGCCATTCCAAGATGTGCGCATTGTCTTGGAGAAAGCTCATGAGGGGAGGGGGCACTGGCGGAGGTAGCAGTGCGAGGGAGTATAGTCTGGCGACCGTGTCAACCATTTCGTTGAGCGGGTCAGCTTGGTGACCGTGCACGTGCTGCCATGTAAAGCGACGTTTCAGGCCAAGTACCTTGCACAGACTGTCGAGGCGGCTTCTATGCTCCATTAGTGGCTCAGCCACTGTACCGCCTTGGGCGGTGGCGACAACGTCCATGTTGTCTGAGTGAAAGGTGAGAGGAACGGCGGGAGGGAAGGGGGACTGTAAAGCCCATAACGCCGCCCAGGTGGCGGCATCGAATTCCGCTTTAGCGGAGACTCTAGTTGCTCCCATTGTCTCCGGTGTGGGACACCCTAGGAAGCCTAGAAAGTGTCGAGTGCCGTTAAGCCATGCAAAGACCAGAAAAGCCCACGCTGGCGGGCCAGCGAGATCTCCTTTGGAGGCCCCTCCGCTGGCGTCAGTATATATATCCGCGGAGTCAAAAGCCGCGTAGGGAGTATCGAAGACAAAGCTGTGCCAGGTGGGGATGGAGGAGGAGTGGAGGGCTGGAAAAATGACATCGAAGTCCCTGACCAACTGTATGGAGGTAGCCGTAAGCACCGGTAGCATCCACCCCATGGGCGGAAGCGGGCTACGGCGTATACCTTGCCGCCCCCCCAGGTTCACCCGTGGGCAGTGTCCGGGGGAGCGACCTGAAAAACCGTGCCGTCGCGCGCTGCCTGGGCTAAATCGTCCTGAGCAGCTTGTGCCGCGTGGGCCTCGGCTTCAGCGCGAAGGTCCGCAGCCTCTGCTTCTGCCATTGCATCTGCAGGACTGCGTGGGGTAGACGTGGCGGATGCCCCTGCACGTGCCTTTGGCTCCGCCTCGGCTGTCTCGGGCCTGGGGCGACGTGAGCCACGAGGGCTCTTGCTGCGTGCTGCCTGCCTAGCTACAAAATCTTCCTCGCTGATGCATGAAAGCGCGCGCTCTTCGGCCTGACCCGCGCGTGCGGATCTGCCCCTGGCCTGCGCGCTTGCGCTGCGGCGGGAGGATGCCATGGAGACTGGTTCCCCTTTTTCATCGGAGAGGTCCCGCCCAAGCTGGCTGGCAGAGCGGGTAGGCGGGGGCATGCCGTTGGGATCCTCTACGGATGCTGCTGCCGGGCTTTGCTGGTTGATAGCCTCCTCCCTAACCGAGCTATCTTGAAACGAGGGCGCAGTGGTGATCGCCTCCCCTGTCGGCGACTTGGGCACTGGCGCTGGCCCGGGTTTGGGCACGAAGCCTAGGCGGAATAGCGGGCCTGCTTTGGGGGAAGCGCGGGCCTGTTCACATCCTAACGGCGCTGTGGTCCCCCCCCAGACCGTAGCGCCGTGGCTAGAAGCGGCGGCTGGCACTAGTTGCCCGGCCTTGATCTGTGAGACTAGGGTGTCTACTGAGTTGCGCATGGCTTGGGCCTGGGAGTCAAAACTTGCCTTGATGGTGGCAACCTTCCTGGCCATGGCCTCGGCGTTGCTTTGCATGGCCGCGGAGAGTGATGTGATGTAAGGCTGTTCCAACCCTTGGATGCCTGGGAGGGGCGCAGGGCAGTGGAGGAGTGGGGGAGAGGTCGGCGCTGCCGTGAGGGGCGTGGCCGTTCCCAGGTCGTGTGGGTCGGCTTGCTCCTCGCCTGTATGCGTTGCAGAGAGTGCCGCAGTGCGCTGTGCTGCACCTGGCTCCTCCGCCGCGTCCCCCATCATGAGCGAGTCAGTGATGGCGGCGGCTGGCGGTGCTTGCGACTTGAAATAAGCTAGTAGCATGGAAGCCTGGCTGAGGTCCGCTTGTGCGGTCTGAAGGGCCAGGGCGATGTTGCGCACGTGCTCCTCCGCCTGCACTTGTTTGGCTGCCAATTGCTCACAATCGGCCTGCAGGGAGGCCACCACGTGCTCTTGCTCACTAATCTTGGCCAGCGGATCCCTCGCGTTGGCAAGTTGAAAGTTAACTAGTGAAATCTCCTTTCGGATCTCGGTGATACGCATATCGGAGTGTCCTAGGAGAGTTGAGGCCCTAAGCTGCAGAATTAGTGCCTCCTTGCTCATTGCAAGGGCCTTGCGGTGCTCCAGCAGGCGGTCGGGCTCGAGCGGGGGGTAAAGCCAGGCTGAGTGAGAGTGCGCCTCGTCTGGGGTAAGGGTAGGGCACTGCGCTGTGAGCTCCGCCTCCGAGAGCTCAGTGGCAGGATCCAGCGCGCCGAGCGAGGCGGAGGCCTGTTCGGCCGTGAGGAAAGGAGAATGCTGTACAGAGGTTGGGCCGAAGAGTGTAGGGGGAGTGGCCGCACCGTCGTGAGGAGGCGCAAAAGGGGAAGGCTGTGTCTGGGGAGACTGTCCTATGATGCCTGTGTCCCTAGCCCCGTGTGGGGTGCCAGGAGCCTTCGATGGAGGCTGCTCCCCATCTCTGCGCTGGTACTCGCGAGCTCTACGAGCATCGTCCTTCTCGCGCTTCTTGCGCTCCTTGCTGGAGATCCCAGCCTCTTGGACCGCATGATCTCCTGGGGGTGCGGGGAGCAGGCCGTATTCCGCTGCCCATGCAGCCACCTGATCGAAAGACGGCGCACCTGTCGGTGCGTGGCCCTTGCCCAAGTGCGCCCCCCCCGTGCTTCCGGAAAAGGAGCGAGGGCCCTTGTGGCCCGGCCCCGCGCCCCCATCATGCAGGGGCCTGTGCTGCCCCTGACCTTTGGCTGGGCCGACCTTCGCATGTTGGTGACCTGCTGCCCGAGTCGGAAAACAGTTGGGACATGAGGCGTCCATAGTGGTATTGGCCCGGCCACATTGCAGGCAATACCAGAACTCGGGAGGGGCGCTGCCTTTCTGGTGCACTGGCTGCTGGGGTGGAGGAAAAAAGTCCATGGGAAGGCGCGTGGCATAAAGAGACGGTGAGGGAGGAGCAGCCAAGCGCTGGGTAGGAGAAGTAGCCATACCGTGCTGCTGCAGCCCAGATGTTGGCGAGTGAGGTGGCGCGTGCGGAGGGGGTAAGGTAGGAGGAACAGCGCCCTGCTGGGGGATACCCTGGAAGGAGTGGTGCTGCGAAAGCATCATCGCAGCCTTGTGCACCCTTAAAAGCGTGCGGGCGTTAGCGCGCTGCTTGCGCGCTCTGCGATGAGGAGCGGGCTCGTCGCGAGGCCGCTGGGGATAGGAAGGAGGAGAGTAGGCAGGCGTCGCGCCTGGCAGATGGCGGCCCGATAGGGCGTCGCGGCGGGGATCGGCGCGGAACCGGTTGTGCAACCGCTCGAGCCAAACCTGGAGGAGGGAGGAGGGAGGAGGGAGGAGGGAGGAGGGAGGAGGGAGGAGGAGGGGGAGGAGGGAGGAGGAGGGAGGGGAGGGAGGGAGGAGGGAGGGAGGGAGGAGGGAGGGAGGGAGGGAGGGAGGGAGGAGGGAGGGAGGAGGAGGAGGAGGAGGAGGAGGAGGAGGAGGAGGGAGGAGGAGGAGGAGGAGCAGGAGGAGGAGGAGGAGGAGGCAGGAACCGATTCTTTCAGTCTTCACGAACAAGAGCATGATGACACCGAGGGACAGGATGGACAAGGCGACAAACGGTAAGACTAGAGGAAGGAACTGATCGCACCCATCTGCCGTTCACGATGCATTTCAACATCCAGCCCGACAGGAAAACGCGCGCTCCTGTTCACCACGGTGGCCACATGCAATACTGGTCGCATCAGTACTGGGAGGTTCCATCCGCCGACCAGAATATGCCGAAGAAGGCGCCGCTCCACCCCAGTGCCGAGGGACCAATGGTAGTATAGAGTAGCAGCATGAGCTCCCCTACAGTTGCTAGAAGTTGCAAACGCGGATGTCGGGCGAGTCCGGCGGGTCGTCATTCTAGGAGTCTCGGCCCACACCGAACCGACGGCGAAAGAATGGCCAGCCAACGATGCCGACGACGGCGGCCGGCTTCCTCCTGCAGGTGGCCGGGGCGAGGCAGGAGAGCACGCATTCCCGCAGCCGGAGCGGCGCCGCAGGGGAAGAGCATTTCCTCTGCAGGGCCCAGCGGCAGACCCACGGGCGCCCACGGTCATGATTTCAGGGGGCCAGATTCGAAGCCTGCCCCTGCCCCCCACGATGTCTGAGGGGCAGGGCGGGGTTCCCTTTGCTCGGGAGCTCCCGAACGAAGTGAACCCCACCTTCCCCCTCAGAGCTCGTGGGGGGGCAGGGGTAGGGTTCGCATCTGCCCCCCTAGTGATCCAGCAATTTGCACGTGGTGCCGCAGTCTTCGACAATCATGTTGGCGTCGCCCTGCGCATCTAACAGTTGCACCGCGTCGTGAATAGATGAGAAAGCCGCGGTCCCACGCGTGCGCAAACAGGTGCTGCGGGTGGACCACGAGGGGCGACGGTTATGCTTAATAGCGACTCACGTTTAAGCCTTAAACGTGAGTCTCTACAAAAACACGACGTAAAAAACACTACGCAAAAACACTACGTAAAAACACTACGTACGCAAATGCATGACGCTGATTGTTTCACACTTAGGCGCGCCTCTCTGCGGGTCAATCTGCGCTCACTGCGAGCAGGCCTCTGCCACGTGCTCGGGCGCCTTGGGGCGTGTGACGGAGGCTGCCTCAGCGTCGTCCACAGCGCCATTAGCGAAAGGCGCAGCAGAGTCGAGAGAGAGAGAGAGAGAGAGAAACACGACGTCCCAGGCCTCCCACGAGATCCCGACCCCTCCTCCCGGGCTGGCTCTTCCTTGGCCCCAGTGCCCCCCCGACCACGGGCCTCGCGGGCCGAAGCCGAGACTGGGACGCTGGCTGGCAGAGTCGCACCGCCGAGTCTCCCAGGGGGCGGCGCCCGCGAGCCTCCCAGCGACGGGCTCGAGCGCCTCCTCCGCGCTCGAGCCCCGAGGGCGGAGCGGCAGAGAGCCCCGCGGGGCTCCGCTCCCCCCAGGGCTCCGCCGCGAGGCATGCGCCCCCCGCCCTCAGGTCCTGGGCACCGGCGGCTTCGGCGGCGGCATGGGCTACGGCAGCATGGGGAGCCTGCCCGGCATGCTCGGAGGCGCCCGCCGGCCGCGCCAGCCTCCTCCTCCTCGTCGTCGTCGTCGTCGTCGTCGTCGTCGTCGTCGTCGTCGTCCTTCCTTTCTTCTCCTCCCTCCTCCTCCCTCCTCCCTGTCTTCCTCACTTCTCCTTCTCTTCGTCCCTCCCTCCTCTCTCTCCTCCTCCTCCTCCTCCCTCCTCCTCCTTCTCCTCCTCCTCCTCCTCCTCCTCCTCCTCCTCCTCCTCCTCCTCCTCCTCCTCCTCCTCCCTCCTCCCTCCTCCCTCGTCCCTCCTCCTCCTCTTTCTTCTCCCTCCTTCCTCCCTCCTCCCTCCTCCCACGAGCCTTGACGAGTCCAGCTGCGAGTGCCGCCCGCAGTCTGACCAGCCAGTGGTTGAATCAGAGATGAACAAAAAGCCTCCTCCCACCTCCCTCCTCCTCCTGCCCCCTGGGGCCCACAAATGTGCACCGCTACCGCGGGCATGTTTTCTGCCATGGAGCTTGATTGGGATGCTTTCTGACGTTGTGCCAGGGAGAGCACTGCACCTCTGACTGGTAGCGCGCCGTCTTCACAGTGATCTTCAGAAGTGCGTTTGCACGCGCAGGGAGCAGCACGCTTACACGTTGCAGTATGTTTCGGCTTGGCGTATGCAGCTCCCGCGGGCGGGTGTTTTTGTACGCCACCCCTGGGCGGTCATGGACAGGTCGGCGGCACGCCTTCCCGACCGAGTGTGGACCCCGTCTGCACGCATTCTTGCACTGAGCGGCGCGTGCTCGCCGCAGGTTCGCCACGGCAGCATCCGTCGGCGCGTCAGCGCGCATGACATCCCCCTGTCCATGACAGCCTGGTGGCGGTGTACTTACTTGCGGGCCCCACACTCCCTCCTCCCTCCTCCCTCCTCCCCTTCTCCCTCCTCCCCTTCTCCCTCCTCCCTCCTCCCTCCTCCCTCCTCCCTCCTCCCTTCTCTGCCTTATTTTCTCGATGGCCGTCTTTTTACGTTGGTCGGACATCTGCTGTGCAGCTGTTGCGCTCCTGTGAGTTAGTGCAGCGATCTGATCGCTCAAATTCAGATTGCGCGAACAAGGTCACATTCGAACTTATCACCTTGGCAGGCGAAGCGGGAAGAGGCGGTGTGAAGAAGGTGAGGAGCAGTTCGAAAACCCTCGCGGCGGGCATAGAGTATTAGACCTGCAGGCGATGGCGAGATGGTCCCCTCCGTCCTCCTCCTCGCTCCCCGGAGGGGGGGGGGGAGGGAGAGGGGGAGATCGGCGATCGATTTGTCTGAAGTTTTTGAGCTCATGTTGGGCATCCAGGTGCCTCCATGGGCCTCTGTGATCCCTAGAGGCCCCCAGCGTCTTCCGAGGAGGAGGCGGAGGAGGAGGAAGGTAGGGCGTGGGAATACATGGGGAGAAGGGGTACCCTCTTCCTGCCCCCCCCACTCCCCTTCCCTCTCGTCCGAGCACTCCCGCGCGCATGGAAGAGGGAAGGGGAGTAGGAGACTGTTTTTGTTAGGGTCGGGCGATAGCCCGGGTTATCGGGCTTGTCCCCCCCCTCCCCCCCCAGGATAACCTAACTTTGCCGGTTGTGCAGGTCCGCGGGAGGGGGGGCGCGGGCATATGCAGGGCTGCCCACAGCGCGAGGGTTAGGTTATCGGCAGGCCCGCATCCTCCCCCCCCGGGGATAATCTGGGTTATCGCCGATTCAAGAAAACTGTCTCTAGGAGGAGGAAGGAGGCTGGCGTGCATGCTGCATGCCGTTGCACAGTATACTAAATAACTCATCGCTTGAGTAAATGCCCTACAGCCCATTGCACCTCGTTATGCTTTACCACTTCCTCCCTTCTTGACTATCCCCTCCATTTTTTCAAGGCCACCACTACTGGTGCTCTTATTCGTACATGCTCTTATTCGTGCTCCAATGCCCTTCTGAACTTTGGCTTCAACTTGAATCGTGTAACCATTTTGGCCTGTGTGTTGCAGGAGCCTAGCCAAACTGTTTCAGCACCCGACCTTTTGAATACAGTGCCTGTTGTCAATATCCACCCCTTACCACTCTACTGTTTTGCCATCTGCCACAGCCATCCTCACTTCTTCGGACCGTGCCACGCCTATTTAAGTAGCCTCTGCTGTCGGTCTTGCCACATGGGACATGCCAGAGGTGCCTGCGGTCAGTGAGTGTGCGGCAAAGGTTAATGACGGCGAGATGGCGGCTCCAGAGATGCGGTTCGGACCCAAGGGAAGGAGCATGCCATCCCCACCGAGAGCGGCCGCATCACGAGGCGAGCTCGTGCTGAAGGGCAAAAGGTCGCGCACCGCACCCACCGAATCAGCTGGAGCCAGCGCCACGAGATGGTGCTTCTGCTGGGAGCGTGGGGCTGCCGCGGCAGTCCACCGGAGCAGGAAGACGACGGAGGCCTGCGCGGGGGCTCCACCAGGACGAGCCGTGCAGTATGCCTTGCGAGCACAACGAAGTTCCAGGAAAGCGGAGGGCGAGAACAGGAAGTACGCGAAGAAGGGGGCAGCCTACCGCCGTGGCAGACAACGCGCGGAGCTGGCCCAGACTACGGCATTCCGATAGAAGACGGCGCCTGAGTGTCGGCTGTCGCCTCTGCCGCTAACCAGTCTGACGACTGCTAGCAACATTCAACAACAAACAGGTCATAACGCATTGTGGCTGATATTTCCGCCTCCTACTGTCAGCCTGCACTGCCACGAGGATGCCCGCATGGTTTGTCTCCATCTTTCTTTGCCTCTCTGCCTCTTTACCTTTCCTTTCTCCTCGTGGCTGCCGCTGTTGCATGTTGTGCCTCTCTTTCCCTCCATGTCGGGCGCTCCAGCAAGGTCCTCGCCTTCGAGGGTCGAAGGAGTTGCCATCTCTTCCTCGGCGGGAGGCGGCGGGAGGCTGGCGGAAGGCGGCGCAAGTAGTAAAACGGGGGGTGCTCTGTCAGCGGAACCCGCGGAAGGCCAGCGGAAATTGGCGGAAACAAACATCCGTCATCCAAGAGACAGTTTTTCGGGTGGGGGGGGAGGGGCGGGGGGGCGGCAGGGTTTCTGGACGCCGCCATGTGATGTGAGCCAGTACGACGCAACGGTTGAAGCCGGCCTGTCGTCAAACGCGGGTGGTGGGGCGTTGGCGTCAGCTCGAACGCTATGCTCTGTCAATTGCCTGCCTCTGCGACCCCAAAAGGAACGAACGAGTCTGCCATCGCCCAGGGGCGACCCGTGCAAGGGCGGCAGGCGCGCCAAACGCGATGGCCTCCAGGAAGGCTGGGTTGCTGGAAACACGTGCAAATTTTACAAAACTGAAAAGAATCAACGCCAGTCTGGCCATTTTGGATTCTGCTACCCCCGAGAGGCTGGCAAAAGACAGCCGGAGGTTCGGCGGCATGCTCGGCCTCCCTCTTGCGCCTGGCCCCCCTCTGGTTGGCATCAGTCCTTTCAAGCTGCTCGTGGGAGATGGTGGGCGGGAGGGGGGTGGAGGATGAGGATGGGAGGAGTGGGGACGGATGGGGCTGGAGGCCCGAAGAGGTCTCGGCGTCAGCAGGCTCACTCAGCTCCTCTGGGAGAGCCCCAGAAGGAGAGCCCTCGGGAGCTGGAGTCGGAGCTGGAGCGGGATCTGGAGTCGGATCACACAGAGACATATCTTCGTTTTTATTCGGTGCTTTTTGTTCTGTGTCGATGTCATGGGCAGACCTGTGCATCTCTACGTTCACATATCGCTTTTTATTTTCTCTGACGGCAGAATCTGGAGCAACAAACACTTCTTGATTGTAATTCTTGATGTAGGAATCCCAGAGGTCCTGCACAAGAGCTGGGCGGTCGTCGTCACAGTGGTCTGTATCATTTACCTCTCTGGAGATGTTTCGAATAGAGTTGGCAACAGCGGTAGCTGTATGCACACACAGATGGGGCGGGCAGGTATTTTGCTGGTACCTGTGAAGGCCGCTTGGAGTCTTTACTCTCGAGCACCCTGTTGGAGCCTTGGGGATTGCCGCAGCGGCCCCGCCTAATTACCTACACTTGTGAGATTCCGCCAGGGTCGGCATGCGCATACCTTTGAACCTGGTCGGTGCATGTCCAATCTCCTCTGGCGCCAAGCGGTGGTGTACACACTGGTCGAAGTCCGCTGTGACAAAGATGGGCCTAGACCTGGTGGCCTCAAGTGGTTCCCAGTGGAAGCTGCTCGTTGCTTGCGGTTTCCGATAGGCAGGCAGGGGATGCTCCATCCAGGCGCTTGCCCTGCAACCAGATGGCATCCTGGAGTCCACAGCAGCAGGTTTCCACCTCAAACTGTCGGGAGTGTACCTCGGGGGCCCGAGCAAACTCCCCAGAGCCAGTCGTTGGTACGCAGTGTGTGGGGGGGCCCTTCCAGCTATCCTGCCTGCAGCACGCCAGGCCTCAGACGGGCCCCACCTCCCCGTACCCCAAGCCCCTCATGAAAGTATGTGTTCCCCCCAGACATTGATCGTGCCCCTCGTGGTTAGATCCCCCAGGTTATCGTCGATCGCGATGTCAACGCGCAGCGTAAATACCCGATACGAGCTGGTGAACTGCTCTCGCTCAATCCAAGTCTGGATGTTCCCATTTCATTCTGGTAGCAAATTCACGACGAATAGTTCTCTCTCCTTTGTATCCTACACCGCCCTGTGGTAGACGCATCGCCTGTGTAGGCCTGGACACGTTATTCTAGATTCTGTCGGCACAGCGCAGCTACTCTGGTGTCGGAGGTGGGTGGGATGGGTGAGAGAGAGAGAGAGAGAGAGCTTGATATTTGAGCGTGTGGCAAGCTCCTGGGGTCTGGAGGAGTTCCCGAGCTTCTTCTTCTGGAAAAAAGTGCTGGTACCAGCATTGCCACTGGGCGCAAGCCGTCCGCTGGGTACTGCACTCTCGCCGGGTAGGACGCTCGCCATCTGCCTAGGCCCGCCTGCTGTTGCTTGGCGAGATCCGTGATCTCTTGCTGTCGGAATTTCTCAGCACGCTCCGGGCTGAGGACGGCACCGTGTAGAAGTAAGCTAAACAGTATTGCGGAGCGTCAGTGGCGAAGTGGTCTCTCAGCAGGCGGTGGGTTTCAAACGATACTGAGCATGCCACGCACGTCGTACCCTCCCCCATGAACCTGGATACCATGGATACTCTGCAGTAGTGCACGCGTATGATGTGCTGTCATGTGCTCTTAGCCGCCCCTCCCTGACATGCGCACAACATGCATTGTAGGTCGGGAGTGGGAGCTGGAGTCGGAAAGAGCGGGTACCCCCTGGGTCTGTAAGAGGGCGTGGGGCCCTTGCAGGCAGTACTTGGTCGAACCAATTGTTGGCAACATGCTTGGCGAGCGCCTGTCTGCTTCTAGCCTCGGCCTCCACTGCCATAGCTTGGTTGACGGTGCGTCACCAAGCCTGTAGTGACCACAACATGTGCTGCTTCCACGCTGCGAAGTCCCTGCGTGGGTCTGGGTGCTGTTTAAAGGCCTGGCGTGCTTGCCCTAGCCAGTCCAGGTCGTCAATAATTTCATACATCCACGATCGTGCTTGCCGCGCTGTAGCCGTGCGATGCACGTGTGCCGTCAAGCTGCGCAGTGTAGCCGTGTCATGGTGTAGCATCCCACCCAGCAATCGCAGTCTGTGTATGCGCAGTGTGGTAGTAAGCCCTGCGCGCTGCACGCGTGCCATCACAAGGGCGTCTGATGTCGCCGTCTCGTCCTGTTTCACCTTGAGTAGCCGACGGTACTTATCGACCATGATGTGCTGGAAGTGTGCGTGCTGCGCGCCCGTGAGGGTCGGCCACGTGCCTGCACTGAATCGTATGCCCGAGCATATGGGACCATCTGTTAGGTGCAGAGCCGCAGCCTTCGGCACACCAGTGTCCGAGGCAAAGGTACGTCGTCGCAACCGTGGTTCTGGTGTACGTGCCGGCGATTCCTGCTGCGCCAGCTCTGGGCCGATGGAGCCAAACTCGTACAGGTCCGTGCCCAGATGCGGATATCGCCGGACAGCCAGTGATAAGTTGTCCCTCCATGCCATGCCATAGTTGGTAGTCGGTTCTTGGCTTTGCCAGATCTTGGTCCTCGCAGTTGAAACACTGCTTCCGTTGTTCCTGCTGCATAGTTGAGTCGGAACCCTCGTTATGGAACGTTGGATGCTACCACCTCAGCAATTCTGAGCGCACCGTGCAGGAGCCTTGTGGCCTTTCCCTAGTCGTGCACATGCTCCATCACCCAAGAAGCATACGTCTAGTTCCGCTTTGATGCGATCGGGTTCTTCTAGGAGCATCTCGGCGAGGCTGGCGTGGAGGCTGACAGGTACCCTGAGATTCATATGCAGCTCCTGGAGTGCGGCTTGGGCTTTCCTGAGACATGCCAGCACGACATAGTTGGAGACCACATTTCCAAGCTGCTGTCCAGGAACGGCACCCGAGAGAGTGAAGACGACTGTTAAGGCTCCTGGCTAACAGGTCCAAGATCCCTGATAGTTGTCTGCCACAAGCGTACGCGCATGATGTGAAACCCTTGCTGACTCCAAGGGTGTATAATGTGTAGCGATGTGCTGCATCAAGTTTGCAACTGCTGCCTCCGGGAGTCCTGCCGTGTGCAGGATACGTTGGAGGTCTTCGTCACTGGTACCTAGCTAGAGCACTAGCTCCTCACTTCTCGGTAGAAGGGGGAGACGGCGCCCGACGTCTTAGCGAGCCCTGCTAGTTCTTGAAAACATCGTAGCGCAAGTGCTGTCACGTCTACGCCTCCGCCCTCGTTCCCTCCATATTGTGAGTCCCCTACTTCAAAAGGGAGCGCTTTGACCAACTTGGTCAAAGCGCTCAGAGTACACCCTCAGGATGTTCTGAGAATTCATTTGTACTTCTTACCTACTCGAGATGGGGTCATGACGAATCGGTGGTTCTTGCAGTTGGATGGGGTGGCTCTACACTTCCAGGCATTCCAATCGTTCCCCCCTTTTCATTTTAATGGCTCCTCCAGTTGCAGAGCTGACTTCATCACTACTGGGAGTAGTGTGCTGCAATGATCGGTCCAACACGTCTAAGGAGCGCGCCTGGTACTCCATCCAGGCTTGCAGCATAAGCCTCAGCGGTGGAGCAGCCGCACTACAGTTCTGCAAGCGACGGCCAAATAAGGCCATCCGTAGGGATGCCTGTAGTAAGGGCGTCTGTCAGTGGTGGTAGTAGTCCTTAAAACCACTCCGTGTCTTGCACTGGGGCGACTATGCGTACTTCCTCTTCGGAAGGATGGCGCAGCCATCTGTCCGCGGCCTCCCCATGGGTGGCAGCCATGGGCCCGCCTTCTAGCTCCACTGTTGGTACAGCCCTTCCCAGTAACCTTTTATGTGATCCTGTCCCCATGGCCCTAAGTTTTTGAAGTTCCACATCGTACTGGTGTCTTGATTAAGCGCTAGATACCCCCCCTGCAAGTCCCTCGCAATGGACAGCAGCAGCAGCTGCCGTCGCCTGTCGTATGAGGTGGGTGGTGTCGTGTAGGCTGAGGCTTCTGTGGGCGAGGAGGCCAGCGGCCAGCCTTGGTACATTGAGCGAAGTCCCAGAGGCGCCGTATGTGGTCCCAGTAGGTGCCTTTTGGGGCCCAGTGGAAGCGTGAGGTAGCTGTTCCAGTTCTCTCTGGGCTGCTGGCCTGTGGGTGCGAGTCTGAGTGGGAAAGCAGTGACGATCGCATCTCGTATGTGTCGGTCACGCTACCATGTGCGGTCGGTAGCATGCACTGTAAATGCCTGGGGTCGGAACTGCGTCAGCAGGTGCTTGAATAGCTGCGCTGTTGTTGGATCCTGGTAGAGGGCCGGGTCGTAGGGGATCTTGTAGGACCCGAGGGACTGATGCGTAGGACGACCTGGGGAGTACCGCGCTCGCTCAGACGACATAGTGTTCCTGTTGCGACACTGCCAGGTCGATGTCGTGATCCACCCCTGGTTGTGTTACCACCCACGTGCCCGCCGTGCCAGTTGGGTCCTCGTAGACAGTTGAGGGGTCCCACTGCTTGCGGTTCCGTGGGGAAAGTGCCTACAGTGATTCCCTGGGAGGTTCTCCTGCTCGGTGTGCATGCTGCCTCCTGTCTCGCCTGTGATTGTGCCCGCTGCTGCACTGGCGTCAGTCAAAGTGATGAGATGCTCTGCCTGTCCTCTGTGCTTGGCGAACAAGCGGCGAGATCAGCCCACCACTTGGTGATCTCAGCAGGTGGCCTGCGAGAAGGTGGCGCGTGTGTCATGCACACGCAAAGTCCAGGCGCCGATGACCTCATTGCCACCATCAGGGTCCCAGATGCAGCATGTAGTACCTGGGCAGTGGTTGGGAGACGGTCGGCATCCTTGCTGGTAGTCACATTCCGTGCTGATCGTTCCAAGGGTGTGCAACCTGACCATGTGCATGCTTGACGGAGACCGCACACATGTGCAGACAATGTACGACACTGTCCCGAAGTAGTTTGGCAGACGCGGGCGCTCCGTGTCCGTATCCTCCCTGTCAGGATGTGCAACACATCCATATTATCCGTGAAAGCTGACGGACACAGTGCGAAAAGCTTGGGCCTGCGTATGGCTGCTTCTAGTTCTGCCCTTAGTGGTGCCAGCGGGTCCGATGCAGACCAGCCGACAAGGGAACCAGCTGTGCCCAAGGAAAATGACAGCTGTGGCAGAGATCGCTAGCACGAGCCCATGCTGGCGCACATTCCTGTTTCTGATACTGCACCCTCCTGGCGTAGCATTTGTGTAGATTTCCAGGTGGTGGTAGTTTGCAGCTGGATCATACATAGAAAGATCTGGCAGTGCCTGAGTCGTAGCTGAGTGCCAATATTGAGTACACTTGAGGAGATCCCTGGAGGGCTGAGTAGGCCAGGGGCGCTCCAAGAGGTCCTGAGAGGGCTGGAGAGGGGGGCTCCAACCCCGGCTACCCCCGCTACTCCAACAACCCTGGCTACTCTGTCGGCAGCTCTACCCCGGCTGCTCCAACAACCCCGACCGCGACGGAGGTAGCCTGGTGGCTGCGGTGCAGGCCCACAACGCAGTCGTGCGGGACGCCGACCGGGTGGTGTTCGACCACGCGCAGCACGGCAACCAGAGGGCCTTCTCCGACGCGGTGGACAGCGCCTCGCTCGACGGGCTTCTGGCGGGCCCCACCCTGGCCGGCAAGGCGCACCTCTCTCTGGTGCAAGCCCCGGGCGGGGCCGCGTGGCTCCAGGCGCCGCCCTGCGAGGCCACGGGCACCGCCTTCCCGCACGGCCTCATGCAGGTCGGCCTGCAGAGGCGGCTGCGAGTCCAGCTCCTGCAGGGGGGGTGCTTCTGCCCAGCCTGTGGCGAGGTGATGGACGTCTTCTGCGACCACGCCCTGGTCTGCGCCTGCCGCGGCGACCGGACCAAACGCCACAACGCCCTGCGCAACCAGGCCTTCGTCGACGCCCTGGCCGCCGGCCACGCCGGGGCGGAGTTGGAGCGCCCGTGGCTGCTACCCCCGCGCCCCGCCGGGGAGGCCACCCTCGGGGGTGAGCAGGGCGGGGCCCAGGTGGACGACAACGGCCGCCGCCCTGCCGACGTCTACCTACCGCGGTGGCGCAAAGGCACGGCGGCCGCTTGGGACTTTGCCGCTATGTCAGGGTTGCGCGCCGATGTCCTCGCCGCGTCGGCCGCTTCGTCAAGCGTATCGACGGAGCGGTACGAGGAGTTTAAAAAGCAGCACCAGGACACCGCGCGGCTTTGCGCGGCGCAGGGCTTCACCTTCCTCCCCATGGTGGTGGAAGCCCACGCCGGCGGGTGGGGCCGCGAGGCACGCAGGGCCTTCGGGGTCCTGGCCAAGCGGGTGGCTGACGCCGCCAGGGAAGACGTCGCACTGGTTGCGGACCAAAACGCCCAGCGACTTTCCGTCTCCCTGCGCAGGGAGAACGCGCGGGCGGTGTTGCGGCGCCTCCAGACCCAGTCTGGAGGGGCGAGGGTGGCAGCAGCCCGCCTGGCTGCGGCCACGGCGGCTTCCACGGCAGACGCCGTGTGAGGTGCCCCCGGCGCTGTCTAGCACCCCCCCCCATCCCCCCCGCCCTTGCTGGGCAGCGCGGGCGCCCCCCGCGCCCTTTCGCCAACGTCGCGCCGGCGACCCTCCCACGCGCCGTCCGGCCCTTCCTCGGCGAGGCGGTGGATGGATCCCGCAGAGGGCAACCCCCACCAAGCCGCATCGTGCTGGGCTCGGGCGGCCACCCCGCCCAGGTCGCCGCCGTAGGGTCCGTGGCCTCGTCGCGGGTGGCTCTTCTCTCCCGGCTCCTGGCCCGTCCTGTCTGCTTGCGGTCGCTGCTTTCCCTCCTCCTTGTCCTCCTCCTCCTCCTCCTCCTCCTCCTCCTCCTCCTCCTCCTCCTCTTCCTCCTGCTTCCCTCCCTTTCCGTTCCTCCTGCTCCCTGCCTGCTGTCCCCGCTTGGCCCCTCTTCTGCCTGCCTGCCCGCCCCGCTGGCCCTGGCCTCCCGCCTGGGCGTCCGTCGTCGTCTGCCTGCTTCTCCCGTCCTCGCCACCTTCCGCTGGGCAGCACAGCCTGCCCGGGACCAGCGTGGCGCAGCCTGTTTCCGTAGCCTGAAATTCGACTCTCGGATTAGCTGCAGGATCGGGCCGTGCAGGATCGTGCAGGATATTGCAGGATCTTTCGCGTTGACTTGGGAGAGGGGGGATCGGCGAGCGACCAATCCCCCTGTAGGTCTGAGGATCGTGCTCGTCGAGCTCGTTCGAATGTCCCTGTCCGTTCCTTTCGCAGGAGTCGGTGGAGGGTAACCAGACGATTGGGGAGAGGGAGAAACAGAGTGGACCTGAGCGAGCTCGAGCAGCCTTGTTGATGCTGGCCCAACTGGCCGCATCTCATGCAATAGTGTTTAACGAGAAAGCGAGGTGGCACTCTCACTGCCACTGGCCGGCGCCTGTCCTGGTGGAGCGAGCGCTGCGTCATCCCCATCATCCTCTCGGCTGGGGTGTTCAGTATCGTCCAACCTATCCCCACCCCCATTGGGGGAGGGTATCTCAGCCCCCTCATCCCTCCCCCCAGTATGGCACATGATTTGCATTTGCGAAACCCGAAGGGATTAGCATACACCCCCATCTCAGGGGGGTAATTCGGCCAGTGACACGAAAGTCGCGCCAGTGGGGACAGGGATCGGTCAAACGGTGCTCAGTTGCCATCAGCGCGCTCATGTTGTGCGTCGGCTGCCTCACCATCACCAGCCTGGACCTGCTCGGAGGGCGCCTGGCCGATGGGGCGTCTCGGCGACTTGGCTCTGGCCCCGCTTTCCGTGGCACCCGTTATCGGGGCCTGCGTGCAGCTGCCTCTGGCCGCCGCCTGCTGCTCCGGGGTCACGGGCGGCGCCGTCCTGGCCTTGTTGTCGGGGGTGGATAGCCCGGATCTGGTGCTGAATTGGCGTCAGCTTGCGTCTGTCTGTCTCTCTCTCTCTCTTGCTCGACGCTGGCCATCTGGTTATGAGCATTCCTTACGTATCGCACAACTGCACTCGCTGAGCTGCGTCATCATCCTCATCTGCTGGGAGTTCTGAATGATAGCTGCAAGTGGCCATGGTGTGAGCGACTCCCTGCCCATCCCTGCTGATCCCGCGTTTGTCGGCTGAGCGCCAGGCTGTTGGCGATGTGACACTGAGCTTCCGCGGCCGAAAGGGTGCTGCTCGGCTGTAGCGGCACCTTATCAGAGCCGTTATCACCCGTGTCCTCATCCATGTGGCGTGAGGCGTAGGGCTTCCGAGACTGCTTCTGCTCGGCATGCTTGAGCTCCTCTTGCTCCTCCTCTCGTAGCGTCTAGAAGAATTCACAGGAGCTCTTCGGCTCGCTCGAGTGCTGCCTGGAACACCCCCGTTTTTGCGCGAGACGTGCCGCGACATGCTGCTGCTCCGCTCCAGCGTGCAGAGAGCCATAGAATTGTGCTGAGCGTCTTGCGCGCTCTCTGGTGACGAGCCTCGCCATCTTCGCAACTGGTACAGTACCACGCGAGAGTCGAGCCTAAACGCGTTCACAGCGATGGGCGTGGATACAGCCGAAATGTGATCAAGAAAATCATCACTTGAGAATACTGGGCCAGCTTTCCAGAAATTTTTGAAAACAAACCTTGCCAAGTTATTGTGTCAACGCTGGAGGGGCGAACGCGCTCAAGGAACTGAGCCAGCTTTCCGACAAGTTGGCTAAGAAACGCTGGCCCAGCTTTTCGAAAGGAGGTTTCTCAATCAAATGCTCGACTGTGCTTGCCCGCCCTCTCGGGGCGGGGAAGGACCCACGCCTGCCCTTCCTCTTCGGGGGGGCGGGCGGACCTGGCCCACACGTTCACCGCCCTGTCTCGCCGCCCCGGTCCCCAGACCATGCCCTCTCTCTCCGCCTCGTGTCGCACCTCCGCCGCAATTTTGGTGCAGCGCAGTTCCAAGTCGTAGCTCATGGCTGCGTCCGATCTGCCTCTCCAGGCCTTCCAGCGTGGAGCCCAAGGCCTTGCGGTACTCGTCTAGGTGCTGCGGCTCCTCCGGGGGCCTTCTGCCAGCGCTTTTGGGCGCGGGCCTCTGGCGAGCATGGTGAGATGCTTGCGATCATCTCATCCGCTGCCCGCGTCGGTGTCCGGGACTGGGTACCACCTCGTCGTCCTGCTTTGGCGCCTCCTTTTGGACCATGGCGGGACTAACCGTCCGTCCCTGTCCTAGTCCCTGTCCTTGTCCTTGTCCTGGCCGTTGGGTCAGCACTTTCTGCACTTCTTTGCCTCCCAGTCGTGAAAACTGCAGGCTGGACATTCCCAACGACTCTTGTGCTGTGATGCCTGCCAACCATGCCACGGTTGACTTTCTTTGGATGGCTGTCTGCTGCGATCTCTCCGAGCCATGGTTCTTGAGGCTGCTCTCGGACCATTGCTGTGATGCCTGGCAAGGAGTTCTGTAGCTCCAGCCACTCGCAGCAGCGCTCTTGCGCTGCTGCGGGCCGACCTGGCTCGTCGATGCCCAGTCGGTTCCGGAAAGTCTGCACGGATGGCCCTCGCACCGCACGCTGTGGCGATGGCGCAGCAGGGCTGTCGCGCATGAGGCCTTTGCTGGCGAAGGAAGTCGCGGCTACCGGGTGCCTGCATCCAAGAACCCCTCGAGCCAGCGATGGCCCTGTCAAAAGTGGGAGGATGACACATTCCTTGGATGAGGATGGTTAGTAACTCTTTCAATGAGGAGCCCCAATGGACATGTTCCCCAAGGCAAGCTCAAGGCAAGAGAAGAGGAGGAGGAGGAGGAGGAGCAGGAGGAGGAGCAGGAGGAGGAGGAGGAGGAGGAGGAGCAGATGATGGAGGAGGAGATGATGGAGGGGGAGATGATTCAGAGGAGAGGAGGAGGAGGAGGAGGGGGAGGAGGGAGGAGGAGGAGGAGGGAGGAGGAGGAGGAGGAGGAGGAGGAGGGAGGAGGCATCACGAGGAGGAGGGAGAGGAGAGGAGGATGAGGAGGAGGAGGAGGGGGGCGACGGCGACTGCGACGGCGACGGCCGCGGCGACGGCGACGCGCTCTCAGGGCAGCCGCCCGGTGGCGGCCCTCCCGCCAGCAACTTCCCGCCTCCGCGCAGCGGCTTCATGCGCCTGGCTTAGTGCGCCCCTTCCTCCTCCTCCTCCTCCTCCTCCTCCTCCTCCTCCTCCTCTTTGATAGCCGTCTCCTTTGTTCTCCTTGTCCTCCTCCTCCTCCTCCTCCTCCTCCTCTTCTTTACTCTCATCCTCCTTCTCGTCCTCTTGCGGCCTGCCGCAGTGCCTCGAGGCGATGCCAGCTCCACCTTCGCGCTTGCCCGCGCCAAGGAGGGCCGAGGCTATCGCGGCGACGGTACCCCTGGACGCCCGCGAGGGTACGTTTCTAGAGATGGGAAGAAGGAGAGACGTGTGCTAAGCCATACCGTCCTCCTCCTGCACCTCCCAGCCTATTCCTTCTCCTCCTTCTCCTCCTCCTTGATGTCATCCTCCTCTGAGTCTCTGTCCTCCTCCTCCCCTGCTCATTCTCATCTCCTCCTCCTCCTGCTTCTCCTCCTCCTCCTCTTCCCCTCCTCCTCCTCCCCTTCTCCTGCTCCTCCTCCCCCTCCTCTCCCCCCCCCTTTCTGGCGAGGGGGCGCAAGTGGGCACCACGAGGTCTTGGACTTCGTGGGCCAGGCCAATGCAGGGAGAGCGCGGGCCAGCAGCGTTCCGCGTCGGCCCTCCAGGCGGGGCGCGCGGTGCGGAGCTTCCGCCGACCACGCCGGGTGGCGTCGCGTTTGCCTCGTGCCTGAAGCCTTGGTTCGGGCGCCCCATCGGTCAAGTACGGGATCGACTACAGAAGTGATTTGCCCCAGAATTGGTTCTCCAGTTGAATCTACGGGCAATGCGAAGTTAGTCCCGCTGACCTACCAAGATGCTGCGCATAATCTCGCGGAGCGGAGTCGATGAGACGATCAATTTAGGGGCAAATCCATTCTGTAGTCGATCCCTTGCTCGAATCGGGAGCCTCCCAGCTTTTTGCCTTTCCGCTTGCATGGCCGCGCCCTCTGTGTACGCACTTTCTGTGTGTGTGTGTACTGCCTGCGCCCCAGGGTGAGCATAGGCTATGTGGATGAGCTTGTTCCTTCCTCCCTTTCCATATCCTCGGCCCTCCTTGTCACTTCTCCTTCTCCTCCCCCTCCTCCTCGATCCTCCTCCTCAGCCTTCTCAGAGCCCGATGGCCCCTCCGACTTCGACGACGACGCCTGCGACAACGACCCCCGACCCCGACGGCGACGACGCCCGCGACGGCTCGCCCCGCGGTAATGAACGGCGCCATCGACGGCGATGCTTCCGACGGCAGCGGCGGCAGCGGCGACGGGCGGCGCCGTCGGCGTCCTGTGGCCTCCGCCACTGTGTGGCCTCCTTCGGCCGCGGCCCTGTAGATCTGCGACGAGCGAGGGGGGGCGGACGTGAGAAGGAGAAGGCGTTCTCAGACGGCGGCGGGAGTTCTCGGGAGCCCTCGCGCCTTCCGAGAGAAACTTCTCAGAAGGCCAGGGCACAGCCGCGCCCTCTGGGAAGGCTCGCCCCTTCTCTCTCACTCTGCCCCCCCGGCCGCCGAGTGCCGTCAACCCGAATAGTCAGGATGGGCAACCTTCCAAAGGGTACCCTTGCATCCTTGCCTCCTCGGTCCATCCTTGGCCACTTTCGTTGGTCGCGCCCCGCTCGAAAAAATTAGAAATGGGCGTCCAAGGCCCTTGCATCCTTCTCGCGCATCCTGAGAGAAACTTCCAAGAGAGAAGCTTCAAGAAGGCCAGGGGACTTCCGAACTTTCTGGGAAGGCCCGCCCCTTCTCTCGCTCCCCCCCCCTCTGGATGGTTCCCCCGAAGGGCTTAGGCGACCCGTCCTCCTCCTCCTCCTCCTCCTACCTCCTCCTCCTCTTCCATTCCTTCTCCTTCTAGGTAACTCCTCCCTGTCGCATCCCGAGGCCAATTTTTAGGGCGGGCCGGGCGTTTCGCCTGAGACTTCCTCACCATTTATGACTCTGAAGCTTAATGGCAGCAGCTTCACAGATGGAGG
Organism: Prorocentrum cordatum; assembly: GCA_963575745.1. Taxonomy (NCBI): domain Eukaryota; class Dinophyceae; order Prorocentrales; family Prorocentraceae; genus Prorocentrum; species Prorocentrum cordatum. The sequence continues at coordinate 86,026 of CAUYUJ010018168.1, read as the reverse complement.
GCGAGTCGTTTTCAACATGTGGCTCTCGCCTTAGCGCCGCGCACATTCGCTTTAGATATTTGCAAGCGTTTCACGGATTGAGGGCGGGTGGTTTTCAATATGTGGCTCTCGCCTTAGCGCCGCGCACATTCGTTCGAACCATTTGCAAGAGTTTCACGGATTGAGGACGGGTGGTTTCAAAATGTGGTTCTCGCCTCAGCGCCGTGCATAATCGTTTTAAACATTTGCAAGAGTTGCACGGATTGAGGGTGGGTGGTTTTCAACATGTGGCTCTCGCCGTAGCGCCGCGCATATTCGTTTTTGAAAAATTGAAAAGGGTTTCACGGATTGAGGGCGGGTGGTTTTCAATATGTGGTTCTCGCCTTAGCGCCGCGCACATTCGTTCTAAACATTTGCAAGAGTTTTACGGATTGAGGGCGGGTGGTTTTCAAAATGTGGCTCTCGCCTGAGCGCCGCGCACATTCGTTCGAATCATTTGCAAGAGCTTCACGGATTGAGGGCGTGTGGTTTCAATATTTGGCTCTCGCCTTAGCGCCGCGCACATTCGTTCTTAACATTTGCAAGAGTTTCACTGATTGAGGGCGGGTGGTTTTCAAAATGTGGTTCTCGCCTTAGCGCCGCGCAAATTCGGTTTTTGTTTGTTATATATACACATAAGTGCAGGATTTTCACGGTTCCCCATGATCAACGTACCAGAAATTGTTTTTTGAAAGGGTTCAGGATAATGCGGGCGCAGCAGTTATGTTGATTCGCTGTGTTGAAGTCCCCCAAATAGCGTTCTGGCATGGTTCTGGATCGTCAAGACGCAGCAGTCAGGTTGATACATGGCGTTGAAATCCCGAGAACAATGTTTTGGCACGCTTCAGGATCTTGAAACTGTTGTCTTCCAACGAGGCAGTTCTCTTAATGGACATGAGCCCTTGTAGGGGCCTGTGAAGAGGGAGCTTGGAGGGAGGGTTAATTCCAACATCGTTGATGATTCTTGGGTTTCCACTGGTCCTCCTCCTCCTCCTCCTTCCCCTACTCTGCCTCCTCCTCCTCCCCCTCCTCCTCGGGCCGCCTACGGGCCCGGGAGAAGCCGTGCACCCCCACCTCGCCGCCGAGCAGAGGCCCCGACCGCTCTCCCTCGCCTCTCCGCCCTCGGGGGTCCGAGGGATCTGGGGAGTACCGCGCGGTTTGGGCGACGACGACGAGGACGACGACGAGGTGGAGGAGGAGGAGGACGACGACGAGGAGGAGGACGACGACGAGGAGGAGGAGGAAGAGGAGGAGGAAAGGAGGAGGAGTAGGAGGAGGAGGAGGAGGAGGAGGAGGAGGAGGAGGAGGAGGAGGAGGAGGACGACAACGACGACGGCGACGACGATGACGACGAGGACGAAGACGACGACGGCGACCATCCTGTCGTCGGATAGCTCCGGACCAGCGGCGGGGGCGGCCGTTGGCGCCTGGCCAAGGGCACCGGGCGGCTTCGGCGCGGGCGGCTTCGGCCTGCCGCCTGGCAGCGCCGGCTTCGGCCTGCCGCCGGGCAGCTTCGGGAGCCCGGGGCTTCCCCCGCTGGGCGCGGGCCTGCCGCATCAGTACTCCGCGTGAATGCGGCGCTGCGCACGGGTCGCGGCGCCGTCTCGCTGGGCGCCTGCCGCCGCCGCTCGTCGCTCATCGTTGTCGTCGTCGTCGTCGCGCATCGCTGCTCGTCGTCGTCGTCGTCGTCGTCGTCGTCGTCGTCGTCATCGTCGTCGTCGTCGTCGTCGTCGTCGTCGTCGTCGTCGTGGTCTGGTCGTCTCGTCGTCGTCATCGTCGTCGTCGTCGTCGTCGTCGTCGTCGCGTCGTCGTCGTTTCGTCGTCGTCGTCGTCTCGTCGCTCATCGCTCATCGTTGCTCGTCGTCGTCGTCGTCGTCATCATCGTCGTCGTCGGTTGTCGCCGTTCGTCCTTGTCGTCGGCGCCGCCTCCGTCGTCGTCGTCGTCGTCGTCGTCGTCGTCGTCGTCGTCGTCGTCGACGTCGTTATCGTCGCTGTCGTTGTCATCGTTTTCGCCGCCGTCGTCGTCGTCGTCGTCGTCGTCGTCGTTGCCGTCTGAGGAGGAGGGGCAGGACGGTCAGAATACTTACATACTTGATGCATCAGCGCTTCTGCAATACACCCGCCCCCTTCCGCAGCCCCCTTCTCACAAGTACCTTGAAACACTGGTCTTCACTATGGGAAGCAGCCCTTTGAAAGACGGGCGACCGGCGGGGCTTTGCAAGTCAGGTGAGCGCCCAGTGTCTGGAAGAACAGACGCCCGTTTGTGTCGTCAGAAGTGCAAGGAGGTACGACCAGGTGGGAGCGTGAATTGAGGGAGCTGCTTAAAAGGAAGAGTGATAGATGACTCCTCCTCCCCCTCCTCATGTCCGTTCCCTCCCCCGTCCCTCCTCCGTCCTCCCCCCCTCCTCCCCCTTCCTCCATCCCTCCCTTCTCCCTCCCCCCCCGTCCCTCCTCCGTCCTCCTCCCCCTCCCCTCCCTCCTCTCTCCTCCATTCTCCCAGCTCCCCCTTCTTCCTCCTACTCCTCCTACTCCTCCTTCTTCTCCTTCTCCTCCGGAGCCATCTTGGCTCAGGCCCACTTGTCTCAAGCGATGGCGTGGCCTTCCTCTGCGCCTCCCCCAGGCGGCGGCCGCAAGGCGCGGCCTACAGGAACTTCCGGGGCCGCTGTCGACCTCGCGCCCTCCCCGGTTGCTGCGGCGGTCCGCGCTGCCGTGAATGGCGGTGCCCCGCGGCGAGCCGTGGCCGCGGCTGCGCGCCCGGAGGTGTCCGCGGCGGCCTTCGCTGCCGCGTCGACGCCGAAGGTGCCGACCGCTCCTGCGCCGGCGGCGCGGTGCCCCGTGCAGCCGCGGCGGCTGCTCCCGCTCGCGCCTCCTCGGAAGCGAAGCGGCGGCGGCGCCGTCGGCGCAGCCGGCAGCTGGCTGGGCGGCGCGCCCGGGAGCGAGGGGAGGCCGCGGCGCCGGCGGACGAGGCGGCGAGGGAGAGACTGGCGCGCTCCTGGCGCTCGCCAGCCCTGCCCGTGGTCTTGGCATCGCTCGGACGTGTGCATGTTTCCTTCGGCGAGGGCCATCGAGAAGCATCCTTGATCATTTGGCGAGAAAGCCACGCACGAAACCGAAAAAGGCACAGGGAATGGATGTCCGAGCGATGGCCAGTGGTGCCGAGGCCGACGGCGACGGCGACCTCCTCGTCGCTGGCTCTTGGGTGGATGCGCCTTCTCCGCTCATCGAGGACAACAGAACCCCTGACCTGCATAACACAGTGAGCACGCGGCCTCACTTAGGTCCCCGTCCGTGCATCAGGGATAGCAGATCTGGGCGGTTCGGTCCGATACATGTGCAGATGCGTGCAAAAAAAAGACACCCTATCCTTCCCAAAAGGTCCCCTCCCAAAGGGTCAGGGCTGTTTTCGCTAATCATCCGCGGTCGCGGAAGCGGCGTCGAGAAGGCCTCGATGGACGTTTTGGCCCCCGCGGAGCTTGCGGCGGCGGACGGCAGCCGGAGCTGCCGCTGGCGCGGTGGGCGGAGCGGCGGCGGCTAGCGCGGCGACGGCCCAGCCGCCCGCGGCGCGCGAGCGCTCGAGCGCACGAGCCTGCGCGCGAAGCTCGAGGCACAGCCGGGCCTCGGAGGAGGAGGAGGAGCCAGAAGGCAGGTGGGCGGAGGGGGATGAGGGAGGCGGAGGAGGAAGGGACTTGCATGTAACCCCGCGCACGCATCCAGCCCTCTCGTCTGGAGGGTTGGGGCGCTCCCACCTCCCGGAGCCCCGCCCCCCGCGGTTCGGGCTGCAGTTCGCCACCCTGGAAGACGCCAGCCTTCGCCGCGCGCTCGCGGCGCTGGCGAATTGATGGGCTCGCCTGGTCCGCCTGGGCCCGACAGTCACCGATCGTTGGGCCTCTGCTTGCGTGCTCCAGGTACGTTGTGAGTGTTCCCAAGGGGGGCCGCCCCCCGTCTGCTGGCACCACGTGTGTGCCTTTCGCAGAAGCTTCGTTGGTGTGCAGGCAGGCGGGGCTCTCTGTGTTCCATGGGCCGCTGCACTGGTAGGCGGCGGCGCGCCCTTCTTCGAATTTGACCACCTGCTCGGCACTCCAGTCGCGATACTCGTAACTCCGTGAAAGTGGCCTCTGCCTCGCCCTTCTCTTTCTCCTTCTCCTCCCCTCCTCCCCTGAGATCCGCCGGGGCGAACAGAAATGCAGCATCGTAGAAAATTGCCCCCAGAGCCCTATACCCAAATTTTCTGATCAACTGTTCGAGCCGGATGGATCTGCGATGGTCCCAGGACCCGAAATGCGGTCAGCACGCCCGTTGCGAAAACATGGCAATTCTTAGATCTGAAGGTCCTCCTCGTCTTGTGCAGCGGCTTGGAGCGTACCCGTCTTGTGGAAGCAGTCGTGCCCTGGAGAGAAGGAGAACAGTGGGGGGCCGCACGCAAGTGCAGGCGTCACTCCTCTGGAGGCGCCTCGGCCCATGTTCATTCGAAGGAGAAGGAGAAGTGGAGGCGGGACTTGTGGCCCGAGCAGGCTCCATAAGCCTCCCTGGGCGAAAGGCCCAACCAACTCACAGGCAGGGGCGCCCGCATGGTCCCGGCCTCTGGGGCCCTCCCCTGGACGGCCTCTGGCCCTCCCCTGGGATCCGACGTGGCGAAACGTAGAAAATCACGCCTGGAGCCCTAGCCCCCACCTTTTGGCGTCATGTTTCGAGCCGGATCGATCTGCAAGGGTCCCGGGACCGGAAAAAAGGAAAAAACGCTCGCCTCGAAGAAATTGAGACGCCAGGACCTCATGGGCCTCTGGTCCTCCTTCTCCTTCCTTTTCTTGTGCCTGCGAGGTTTGCGTCCTGGAGGCCCAGAAGCAGCCTAACCGACCCTTAGCAAACCATTCCGTTTCGTGACGTCTCTTTCGCTTCGCCCAGAGACGTACGCATGCGGCCGGAGGGAAGCTTGAAAGGCGAGGATGACGTCACGGCAGGGGATGGTTTGCCAAGGGTCGGTTGAGCCGCGCCCGAGCAAGAGTTGCCGGATTTCAGATATTCTCGATTTGCAGTGGGGGCTTATGCCACGAAACGCCCTGCTTGCCTCCAGGGTGCCCTGGGTTTCTGGGGTTTCGATGGTTTGGCCGTGGATGGGCGTGACGTTCCCACACCAAAAATCAATGCACGTCCTGCTGGGGTCTCAGAGTTGGGTTTCTTGTGGGAGGTTTCTTGTGGTTGGACCGACATTGTTTTCTCACCCGATTTTATCCTCGCGTGATGCTGGTTGCCCCCCCCCCTCTCCTCTTCTCCTCCTCCTCCTCCTCCTCCTCCTCCTTTTTCTCCCCTTGCCTTTCTTGGCCAGCAGTGTTTCTCTGACTGAGTGCCTGCCAATGGATTTGTTCACCGCATTTTCCCGCGTGTGCTCGTTGCTGGCACGCCAGAGGACCTGTGAACTGCGTCTTCCGATGTGCTCAGCGCACGGTCTGCCCGCTAGGGGGCCGCTCCGGTTACAGTCAAGCATGATAGTAATGATGGGCAACCCTCGAACGGGTACCCTTGCATCCCTGCCTCATCGGCCCGTCCTTCGCCGCTTTCGCTTGCCGCGCCCAGCTCGAAAAGCTTCGACATGGGCGTCTAAGGCCCTTGCATCCTTATCGCGCATTCTTACTCTACAGTGCCGTTTTTAATACATGCTCCGCGTGCGGATCATGTCTTAAAACATGCAGGCATTTAGTGCTAAAGACAACCATGAGTTCATGCATTAATTGATCCATAAATCATTCATGTATTCAAATCCAGTAATTTTAAACATCCTAGGTATTGAGAGCTCCTTGTAGTGGTTGACTGTACCGGAGGCGGCACGCAGACTGCCATTCCATTCCCATTCTCGGGCGCCCAAGGCCCTCGCATCCTCATCGCGCGTTCTTACCCTAGTGGTTGACTGTGCCGGAGGCGGCACGCAAGGAGGAGGAAGAGGAGTTGGAGGAGGAGGAGGAGGAGGAGGAGGAGGAGGAGGAGGAGGAGGAGGAGGAGGAGGAGGAGGAGGAGGAGGCGGCACGCAGACTTCCATTCCATTCCCATTCTCGGCGTCGCCTTGGGGCCTGCGCCCCGGGCCCGCGTGCCCCGCTCAGTGGGCCCGCGGCCAGCGGCGCGCGGCCATGCCGCGCTGGCTGGCCTGGCGCGCCGACGGCTCGCTGCGCGCGCTGCTGGCCGCCGCCGCGGCCACCGGCCTGGCGCTGGCGCGGGCCCCTGGCGCGGATCGCGGCGACGGCGACGACGGCGACGACGACGACGACGGCGACGACGACGACGACGACGACGGACGACGACGACGACGACGACGACGGCGACGACGATGACGACGGCGACGACGACGGCGGCGACGACGGCGGCGGCGGGGACGGCGATGCCGCCCTCATGGCCGCCCTCGGGGGCGGCGCGAGGGGGGGCTTCCAGCCTCGGAGTGTTGTTTCTATCCTGAGATCCTGGCGTTGCGATTTTCGTCACGGCGGGCGTTCTCGCGCTGTGTCGGGCCCCAGGGCCCTCACAGATCGAGTCAGCTCGAAAACTGATGCAGAAAGGTGGGGTCTAGGGTTCTGGGCATGATTTTGTACGAAGTTGCAATTCTTTCGCAACCGCGGATCTCAGGCTCTCCTGCAGTTGCGCCCCGCCGACAGCGTTCCTGGGTGCCTGGATTTCCCCGAGCAGCCGCCGGGGAGATGAGTCATGAACCGAAAGTTGGGGGGCTGCGCCAGGGGGAGGATAGGCTCAGGCGGGGGGGTCGCATCGACCCCCAGATCGCCCACTGACCGCCGATAGGGGCCCGAGAGCCCTTCCCGCTGGAGGGTTTCTCCGAAAGGCTCAGGCGACCCGTCCTCCTCCTCGTCGTCGTCGTCGTCGTCCTCCTCCTCCTCCTCCTCCTCCTCCTCCTCCATTGCTTGTCCTTCTAAATCATTTCTCCCTGTCGCACCCCGAGGCCAGTACTTAGGGCGGCCGGGCGTTTCGCCTGAGACTTCCTCACCATTTATGATTCTGAAGCTTACAAATTGGTAACAGCTTCGCAGATGGAGGGCGGGTCGTTTCCAAAATGTGGCTCTCGCCTTAGCGCGGCGCACGCTCGTTTTTAACACTTGCCAGGGTTTCAGGGATTGAGGGCGGGTCGTTTTCAAAATGTGGCTCTCGCCTCAGCGCGGCGCGCGCTCGTTTTTTTTGTTTTTGTTTTTTGCTTTTGTTTTTTGGTTGCTTGTTTTTTTGCCAGGGTTTCACGGATTGAGGGCGGATGGTTTTCAAAATGTGGCTCTCGTTTCAGCGCGGCGCACATTAGTTTTTCAAACTTTGCAAGAGTTTCACGGATTGAGGGCGGGTGGTCTTCAAACTGTGGCTCTCGCCTTGGCGCGGCGCACACTTGTTTTAACATTTGCAAGAGGTTCACGCATGCCCGAGGGTCTTCAAACGGCTGTCTTCCAAAGAGGAAGTTCCGTCAATGGAAATCAACCGTTGTAGGGGCCTATGAAGAGGGAGCTTGAGGGAGGGTTTATTCCAACATCGTTGATGACTCGTGGGCTTACACTGGTCCTCCTCCTCCTCCTTAGCCTCTTCCTCCGCCCTCCTCCTCCTCCTTCCTCCTCCTCCTGCTCCTACTCCTCTCCCTCCTCCTCCTCCCCCTCCTCCTCCATCTCCTCCTCTTCCTCCCCCTCCTCCACCTCCTCCTCCTCTTCCTCCTCCTCCTCCTCCTCCTCGGGTCGCCTACGGCTCCGGGGGAAACCGTGCCACCCCCCCCCCTACAGTCAAGGAGGGGCTCAGGTTTTCGGGCCGCTCTGTCGATTTGTGTGGCGGGGCTGGTGACCTGTTTGTGACCTCGGCCCGCCCTCGGCCCTCGGCCCGCCCTTCGCTCCTCAGTACGGTTGTCCTTAGGGTGCTTGTGCGTCCTTTCGCCGGCAGCTCGCCGCCCCAAAAGTGCCAACTTCGGCGTCCAAGGCCCTTGCGTCCTTACCGCCCGTCCTTACTACAGATTTCGACTGCACACGTCGTTCGTTGAAAGTAGGTATTTACGGATTCCCAGGTCCCAATGTACTTCAAGCGCCTTCCTACTTCAAGAGTCGATCTGCTCTTGCCATGTTTTGTTGTTCCCTGGGAGGTCCTGGACCCAATCTGCGTTCTCCGCCTCCCTTTTTATGTTTTTACCTACTTCCTCGGACCGATCTGTATGCGCTCCTTTTGGTTGCACGATGGCTTCAACGTCCCCTCTCAGCGACTGTCGGACAAGGAGGGCTTCGCAGGCGATTTTTTCTCCCCCAATCCCCGAGTTCCGCCCGAACAGTTCTTGGCATCGCTCGGACGTGTGCGTTTTTTGCTCGGCGAGGACCATGACATTGAAACATGCACGGGGGAAGGACGTCCGAGCGATGGCAAGAGTTTGGCCGTTCAGACAAGGATAAACCTTGGGGATGCACCCCAAGGGGGGCCATTCGGACGCACCCTGTATCGAGGATGGACGCCTCCCCCCCCCAACGTATACCCCAGGGTTTCGGGCCCGACATTTTCTTGGCCCATTCGAAGGCCCCACGAAGCCTGGGATTGGGGCCCCGAGATCCGGCGCACCCTGGCCCCCACCCTTCTGCGTCCTGCTTCGAGCCGGATCGACCTGATCTGTGAGGGCCCGTCGCGACGAAAATTGCAACGCCAGGATCTCAGGATAGAAAAAACACTCCGAGGCTGGAAGCCCCCCCTCGCGCTCCCCCCGGGGGCGGCCGCCGCCGTCGTCGTCGTCGCCGCCGTCGTCGTCGTCGTCGTCGTCGTCGTCGTCGTCGTCGTCGTCGTCGTCGTCGTCGTCGTCGTCGCCGTCGCCGTCGCCGTCGCCGTCGCCGTCGCCGTCGTCGTCGCCGTCGCCGTCATGACCCCGGGGGGCCGCCATGACCCCTGCTCGGGGTGGGGGGGGGGGGGGGGTGCGCGCCTCCGCGCGTCGTGCACAGAGCCACGGCGAACCGTTCCTTTTGGGGGCGTCCTTGGGCCACCCGGGGGGGGCCGTGGCCGCGGCCCGGGGGGGGGCCGCCGGCCCCTTCGGAGGAGCGTGGAGGAGAGCAAGGCATCGGACTTTTGGTGGTGCGGGGGGGGGCGGGGAAGAGGAGGGGGGACCGATGAGGAGGAGGAGGAGGAGCAGGAGGAGGAGGAGGACGAGGAGGAGGAGGAGGAGGAGGGGTGGGGAGGAGGAGGAGGAGGAGGAGGAGGGGTAGGAGGAGGAGAGGATGGAGGAGGAGGATGTGGCTGCGGAATGGGAGGAGGCAGAGGAGGAGGCGAGATGAGGAGGAGGAGGAGGAGGAGGAGGAGGAGGAGGAAGAGGAGGCAGCCCCGACCTTTGGATCTGATGCCACTAGGTTCCAGAATGTAGAATCTGGCAAAAGAACATTTGCCCTGTGACCTCGATCCGACCTAGGTTCGGGGATGGTGGATCGAGGATGGAGGGCGGATGGCCGATGGGTCGCGGGTCGAGGGTCGAGGGTCGATGATCGAAGGTCGAGGCACGAGGAGGAACGAGGTTGGTTGGAGGTTCGAGGTTGGACGAGCAGGAGGAGGAGGAGTAGGAGGAGGAGGAGGAGGAGGAGGAGGAGGAGGAGGAGGAGGGGGAGGAGGGGGAGGAGGAGGAGGAGGAGCACGACGACGGCGACGGCGGCGACGGCGGCGGCGACGACGGCGGCAACGACGGCGGCAATGACCGGAAGCCTCCAGAGGCGTCTGGGGATCTCCAGAGGGAGGTCCCTGCCATGGAGGTCCCCAGATGCCCCCGGAGGCCTCACATCCTGAGGCTTCCGCTTCAGTGCACGGTTTTCCCCCGGGGCCGTAGGCGACCCGCAGAGGAGGAGGAGGAGGAGGACGAGGAGGAGGAGGAGGAGGAGGAGGAGGAGGAGGAGGAGGAGGAGGAGGAGGAGGAGGAGGAGGAGGAGGAGGAGGAGGAGGGAGGGGGGATTGGGCATCGAATACCTCATGGGGACGGCATCTACCCCAAACCACTCAGTGGCTGCTTGCCCGGCTCTTGTGGACTTTCGCGATATCCGGGTTTTCCCTTTACTTTGGAGCGGAGTGCGGTCTTCTACCTCGTGAGAAGGAAACGACGGGGCGTGCTGCTCGCGGCTGACGCACTGCACACGCGGCGCTCTGGTGCGACGGGGGCTTCGCTTACACCAAGGCCCAGCTTGCCAGCGCCGTCTCCTATTCTGCGGTCGCCCTCATGGGACCTGCCCGGGCGGGAACTACTGCGCGGCGGTCGAGGCCTATGACCCACGTCCTGGGCCCAGGGCTCCACCGCACGCATCTGCCGTGCATGGCGATCCACACGACGGTCCGCCTCTTCTTCCACTTGGTCCTCGAGGGACTCATCTCTCTTCCACCCTCATGGAGGCGCCTCTGGAGTAGGCGACGAGAACTTCAGTTTGGGCTTTTTGTCCAGATGGAACGAGCGTGCGCGTCTCTGGGCATACAGTGGACGACTGCTACCTCGCTTATCTATGCTAATACACCTTTTGATTTTCACATATCTGGTGAAGTGGCTGCCCAAACTGCACGTGGGGCTGCTGCCAGTCTTCGCCGGGCGGCCAAGGTATCCACTCGACTGCACGATCTTCGCCAATTGTTACGTTTTGGAACGGCCGCTCAAGAAGCCGCCCGCCGACCGAAGGACTTCGGAGTCCTGGCCAGCGGCCTCTCCGAGCTACGACCTGCGCGTGAACACATGTACGGGGCTCAATTGCACTTTGGGGGCCGGCGTTGACTACTGCAGGTACCTGGACGGCCTTGGCAATTATCCGCATACCTTGCCATCAACATGATTAAATGTATGCCCGTTGTGGAGCAGCTGTGGAAACTGTTGCACATCGTAACTGGCACTGCCCTAGCAACGCAATAGAGCGGCGAGCACTTGACGCTCTTGTCCCGGGCAACGCCTTTCCTGACGGTCTCCCTCCGTGTCTGGCCCGCTGCGGCCTGATACCAGCGGAGGTGGGCGGCGCCCTCCCTATCACAGTCGAGCAAGCGGTCTCTTCCTATTTCTTGAGAGTCAACGCCATTGCTATTCAAGCGCTCGCAGACCAACGGGCCCACAAACCAATCACGCTGGAGCTGGCCCATCCTCGATCCCAACAGCTCCCCCCCCCAGCACCCACTGATTTTCATCGCGGTTCGCGCTGATCGCACTCGCATTTTCTTTACTGCCAGATTCGGTTCTCGCCCTGAGACGGCGGCATCGAATAATGAACGTCATCTGGAGAGCCAACCACTTGATCCTGCATCTCCTTCCCCTCTTTCACCTCGTCCATCCTCCTCCTCCTCCTCCTCCTCCTCCTCCTCCTCCTCCTCCTCCTCCTCCTCAACCTCAGAAGATGCAAGCGTCCGCTCCCCCCGCCTTTGGGAGAACAGGTATAAGATATCAGCGGCAGCGCTAACAAGAACGATAAGCGAACCATATGATTTCTCAGGCATTCCAGGGATGCACAGGGATGCTAAGTGACGATCGCTGTGCAGGCTCTGGGATCCCAGGGATTCCAGGGATGCGAAGTCACGATCCCTGAGCAGGCTCAGGGGCCCCAGGGCTTCCAGGGATGCGAAGTCACGATCCCTGTGCAGGCTCAGGGATCCCAGGGATCCCAGGATTCCTAAACCTCCAGCAAAACCGACCTGGGGATCCACCAGCGATCCCGCGCTCAGAATCCCTGGGGTCCCTGAGCCTGCTCAGGGATCGCGACGTCGGTGGTCAGCAAACCATACGATGTCTCAGGGATCCCGAAGATTCCAGGGATGCCAAGTCACGATCCCTGAGCAGGCTCAGGGATCCCAGGGATTCCAGGGATGCGAAGTCACGATCCCTGTGCAGGCTCAGGGATCCCAGGGATCCCAGGGATTCCTAATCCTCCAGCAAAACCGACTTGGGGATCCACCAGCGATCCCGCGCTCAGAATCCCTGGGATCCTTGAGCCTGCTCAGGGGTCGCGACGTCGGTGGTCAGCAAACCATATGATGTCTCAGGGATCCCAGGGATTCCAGGGATGCCAAGTCACGATCCCTGAGCAGGCTCAGGGGTCCCAGGGATTCCAGGGATGCGACGTCACCATCCCTGTGCAGGCCCAGGGATCCCAGGGATCCCAGGGATCCTGACCCTCCAGCAAAATCGGCCTGGCGACTTCGCAAAGACTTGGGGGGTTCGGAATCCCTGGGATCCCTGGGATCCCTGAGCCTGCACAGGGATCGTGACTTCGCATCCCTGGAATCCCTGGGATCCCTGAGCAGGCTCAGGGATCGTGACTTGGCATCCCTGGAATCCCTGGGATCCCTGAGACATCATATGGTTTGCCGACCACCGACGTCGCGATCCCTGAACAGGCTCAGGGATCCCAGGGATTCTGAGCGCGGGATCGCTGGTGGATCCCCAGGTCGGTTTTGCTGGAGGATTAGGAATCCCTGGGACCCATTGGACCCCTGAGCCTGCACAGGGATCGTGACTTCGCATCCCTGGAATCCCTGGGGTCCCTGAGCCTGCTCAGGGACCGTGACTTGCCATCCTTGGAATCCCTGGGATCCCTGAGAAATCACATGGTTGGCTGACAACCGACGTCGCGATCCCTGAGCAGGCTCAGGGATCCCAGGGAGTCTGAATGCGGGATCGCTGGTGGATCCCCAGGTCGGTTTTGCTGGAGGGTTAGGAATCCCTGGGATCCCTGGGATCCCTGAGCCTGCACAGGGATCGTGACTTCGCATCCCTGGAAGCCCTGGGGTCCCTGAGCCTGCTCAGGGATCGTGACTTCGCATCCCTGGAATCCCTGGGATCCCAGAGCCTGCACAGCGATCGTCACTTAGCATCCCTGTGCATCCCTGGAATGCCTGAGAAATCATATGGTTCGCTTATCGTTCTTGTTAGCGCTGCCGCTGATATCTTATACCTGTTCTCCCAAAGGCGGGGGAAGCGGACGCTTGCATCTTCTGAGGTTGCGTTAGAAAATGCATTCCGCTTGCAACACGTGACTCAGAAAGAGGAACGGAAAAGGAGCAGGGATGATGAGAAAAGGATGCGTCTCCAGCTTCGTGGAAGAGGGAGAAGGCGTAGAGTGGGTGGTGGGGGGGGGGCTGTTTCCCACTATAGGTATATAGCATATATTTATATATATCTATATATGAAAATGTCCAGGTCGACATTTTGCCCCGTGATGGTTGCCCCGATGGTTGCCCCGATGGTTGATTGATGGATATGTGTATATATGTGTATCTATATCTATATTTATCGTTAGAGGTTGTCGCGATGGTTGGCCCGACTGTTGTCCCGATGGTTACCCCGATGATTGTCCCGATGGTTGCCCCGATGGTGGCTTCGATGGTGGCCCCGATGGTTGTCCCGATGGTTGATATTTACATACATATATATATATATACATAGATGTGTATGTCGTTGGATGTTGTCCCGATGGTTGTGCCGATGGTTGTCACGATGGTTGTCCCGGTGGTTGTCCCGATGGTTGCCCTGACGGTTGCCCCGATGGTTGCGCCGATGGTTGCCCCGATGGTTGCCCCGATGGTTGTCCCGATGGTTGATTGATCGATAAATATGTGTCGTTAAATGTTGTCCCGATGGTTGCCCCGGTGGTTGCACCGATGGCTGTTTCGATGGTTGCCCCGATGGTTGTCCCGAAGTTTGTCACGATGGTTGTCCCGATGGTTGTCCCGATGGTTGATTGATTGATTGATATATCTTGTCAAGAGTTGTCCAGATGGTTGCCCCGATTGTTGTCCCGATGGTTGCCCCGATGGTCGCCCCGATGGTTGTCCCGATGGTGGCCCCGATGGCCGTGGCTGCCCCGATGGTTGATAGATGAATAGATAGTGAGATAGAGATTATATATATAGAGAAATACGGGGATGGAGAGATAGAGATTGAGATTGTAACAAAGAAATATTGATAGGCAACTCTATAAAGATAGACAGGTACACATATATGGATACATCGAGAGATAGATAGGTGAATGGATCGAGAGATAGAGGGACGTACATATTTATATCGTGAAATACAGATACACTGATATAAATAATTATATATGTATATATTCTGATTGGTTGATTGGTAGATTGATACGAGTGATAGGTGTATACATATATATATATGTATATATATATGTATATATATAATGTAGAGATGAACGCCTATCATACATAGATAACACGATGAACACGACAATTTAGACATGGGCAGATATGCGCGGCAAGTACATTTTGATAATAATAAAAAAATGCTAATCGACCATTCCGCCTCCCCCCCCCCCCCCCCCCCCCCAACCTCTTCACCAGGGTGGTCTTATCGGCACTTGAATACAGAGCCCACCGCATTCACTGAGGCTGTCGAGTTCGGAGGGGCTCGGGGGCCCCCTGATGAGCCCGCGCAATGATACCAGAGCTGGGCACGCCCATACTGGACGCGAGCGGCGGCGACAGCTTCGGCGGCGTAGCTGGACCTGACTCGAAGTCGACGGGGCACGGATAGGCTGTCGACGCGACGCGCGATCTCCCCTTTACTGCCCGCGCGAGATGGCGCAGCCCACAGGGCGCCCAGGCGGTCGAATTTCCACGGGCGCCTTGAGGCCCGCGGATTCCTGCTAGCCAGGATCCAACGGCACTGCAGGGGGAGTTTGTTGCCCATCTCCTCCCGATGAGAATGCGACGTCGGCAAGGCGGGCGCCGCTTCCGCCAGGGCCGCCCGCGAGTTGGGCAATGCTGCCGCGCCTCCGTTAGATGATGTGGCGTCGACGCATTATTGCATCCAGGATATTATCGCAGTATTGCTGGATTCTTCGCACCGCGCTGTCGAGCGCCTGGAGAGGCGACGAATCTTTGCACGGTGGGGCGCGGAGAGCTCGCACCAGCGTCGCAAACGACAAGCTGAAAAATGTCGGGCCTGAATCCAGCCGCGCCGGCCTCCATCCGCGCGATCTTCCATCTGGCCAATGCACTGCCAGGCCCCCAATGATTTGGGGGCGGACGCCCGCTGGCCCAAGTCCTTGCTGCAGCTGGCGTTCCCCCGCTAAGCTCTCGGACCGCTGCGCCAGGTAGCGCGCCAGGTGCGTCGGCGCGGACACCGTTGACCTCCGCCCCGAATTCGACGCCCCGGAAGGCATTCGCATTGCGGCACTGCGCGCAAGGCCTGACGGGCCTCGCCGCAGCGCAGCCGCCCATTGGGAAAGCGTCGCGCGTCCTGAGCGGACGCCGGGCCACGCGCGCACCCCGCGCATCCACGCGCGGCAAGGCACATTCCCAGCCGGGCCTCAAGAAAGAACTCTCGTTTGGCCTCTCCCCCCGCTCACGCATCTCGCGGCTGATGAGCACGCCCGCGACAGTGGCCACGAGCCCGTAGATCATGAGGCCCAAAGAGTGGGGGCGGAGGCAGCGGCTGTGGAAAGGGCGCCGGTCGCGTTTCCATGCGCAGCAGGAAATCGAAAGAGGAACGAGGTTCGAAACTCGGCGCTCCTCGATCTCGGAGATGGGCCAGCCGTTCGCGTGCCCAGGCCCGTAGGGAGTAGACGGTGGGGTCGTCGTGGCTGTGGAAGTCGCGGTGCAGAGCGAGGCCGTCGCAGTGGCGGTCGAGATTCCTCGCGCGCTCGAAGACGAAGTCGAGGGCGAGGTCGTCGCAGTGGCGGTCGGCTTTCCTCGCGCGCTCGAAGACGAACTTTTCCAGGCAGGGGTCGGGGAGGGGAAGGCCTTTGGCGGCGCGGTCGGATTTCCTCGCGCGCGCGCAGCCTGGGTTGGTGTCGACGGGGGCGCAGTGGTTGCGCAGTGGGAATGTATCGACGAGGTGGAGATTCAAGAACGAGTCCACCATGCCCTTGCGATCCTCGAGGTATCCTCCGCTGCGCTGGTAGCAGCCAGCGTAGATGCAGTCGTACGCTATCACGCCGAAGGCGGAGGCGAACCGAGCTGCCGCGGGTGCGACAGCTCCGCTACCAAGATGTTCAACGAGAGTTGTCACCTCATGCTGGGCGGGATTGTAAGAAATGAGGGACACAGGCAAGAGAAAGGCCCTTTCTAAGACTCTGCGCCGCACATCGTGAGCAGCTAGCGGTGCCAGCCATTCAGACAATCGGGCGGCGCCGCCTTGAACCGGAGCAGCGGCTGCCGAGCGGTATATAAGATGCCCCCGGAACAGCCCCTCAAAGTCAAGAGGGCTCCAAGACGGCCCCAAGAACGCCCCAGGAGGGCCCCGAGAAGACTGGTAGGCTTCCAGTGTGGGAACTGACATACTCGCGGCCCTCTTTTGTCATCGACGGCACTGCAAGAAGGCCCCGCGAGGGCCCCAAGAGAGACCAAAAGGCCTCCAACATTGCCCCAACAGGGCCCCAAAGGCCTCCAACATGGCCCCAAGAGGGGGCCCAATGACCCCAAGAGGCTTCTTAGAGGCCCCCAGAGCCAAAGGCCCGCAAAGACCTTGACGGTCGGCATGAAAGGGGGGATCTG
This sequence comes from Prorocentrum cordatum, assembly GCA_963575745.1. Classification (NCBI taxonomy): domain Eukaryota; class Dinophyceae; order Prorocentrales; family Prorocentraceae; genus Prorocentrum; species Prorocentrum cordatum. The sequence goes on along the minus strand of CAUYUJ010018168.1, from coordinate 69,568 downwards.
AATCAAACGACGCCTCTCCGCGGGGACAAAACTGCGCCTCTCCGATGGAGACATGGCCGCAACGCACGGTTGGAGGAGGAAGACGGGGGGGGGATGAGCAGCCCTCTGGGGTGAGGTGGTTGAAAGGGCTTGCTCTTCCCACCAAATGTATCACCATCCGGGAATAGGTCCACTTCTCCCCATGTGCCCCCTCTTCCTGGGTCTGGACGGGGGGCGCGACACGTTGCCCAAGATGGCTCCAAGATGGCCCAAGATAGCCCAAAATAGGCTTCCACATCGCACAGGCTAGGTCAAGATACTTCAAGGTAGCTTCGCATATGCAGCCAAGAGGCCCCAAGACAGACCCAAGCCGCTTCCAAGCCAGAGAGCTCCAAGAAGGGCCAAGACGGCCCCCAAAGCGCACCAGAGCGCGCCCCCAAAGGGCCACAAGAGGCAATCTGTCTGGAAGGGGGAAAGGGAACGGCGGGGCGTACTTTAAGACCCCCCCTTCTTTCATCGATGGTCTCCAAGACGGCCCCAAGAGCGCCCTTGAAGACCCGAAGAAGGCCCCAAGAGCCCCAACAGATCCCCAAGAGGGCCCCAGCGGCCTCCAAGATGGTCCCAAGATGCTCCACGTAGGCTTCCAACTCCCACGTCGAAATATCTGCGAAAGCATCATGGTTGACTCCTGGGCCTGCTCATGCGGACCTTGATCTTCGCTTTGACGACGGCTGCCCCCCTCTCGTTGTTCCACTGCGTGCCCCCACCTTCCCTGAGCAGTGCAACTCGCCTGGGCATCGCTGAAGGGTGGGCGCGCGAAAGTGCGCAAACCGTCAAGAATCACATGAACACAAACCTCTAGACGAGGCCAGGACGAGGACAAAATCGGGTGCGGGAAAATCGAGAAACCCTGAGATCCGGCGGCCCAGGAGGATGTCTCGGGCGCCGCGGCCTTCTCGGAGCGTTCTGGAACGCTCCGAGAGCGTTGCGGAACGCTCTGGAACGGATTCCTCCTCGTCCTGGCCCCGTCTGAACTGCCCTTCGTCCGCGCGGAATTCTCGGGTTGGCGCTGGAGCCCCCTCCCCTGGGGCGGCGAGGGCCCAGGACAGGACAGGACAGGACAGGAGCGGCGTGCGCGGAGGCGCGCCCTGTGCGGGCTGCCGCAAGCCTTCTCGCATTCTCGCATTCTCGCGGCGAGGGCCCAGCGCCGACCGAAGAGGTCTGCCCGGAGCTCCGTGAGCGCACGGCTGGCGCTGCAGAGATAGCGCGCAACGTCGACCTCCGAAAAGCACAATAATCCCTGCAAGGCGATCCCGCCGCGAGGGCTTCTTCTGCGCACGCCGTCCCCCGGCAAGGGCTCCCTCGGTGAATGCCATCCCCAAGGTGGGGGATCGCGTGCAATAAGCGGGCCAGTGGCGCCACATCACACGCTACCTTTACAATCACCAACCGCATGCCCTTCTGTTCCACCCCAAGGGAAGAGGAGGGCGAAGACGAGGACGACGGCGAGGTGGGCACCTCCTGCACGACGAGGTCAAAAAAAAACAGAGGAGAGGAGGAGCGAGTAGAAGATGTGCCGCCGCAGTGAGGACGAGGACGAGGACGAGGACGAGGAGGAAAAGGAAGAGTAGGAGGAGGAGGAGGAGGAGGAGGAGAAGGACGACGACACGACGACGACGACGACGACGACGAGGACGACGACGACGACAAGGATGACGGGGAGGAGGAGATGGACGACGACGGCCGCCAAGGAGGGCGCGGAGAGGGAGCGGAGAAGGAGATCGGTCGGACAAGCGGGGGAGGCCAGCAGAGCGAGGGCTAGCGACTCGGCTCCCGCAGCCGATCTCCCGGGCGCCTCCCGACCCCAGCGGTCGGGTGCTGCCCGAGGTGCCCTTAGCCCGATGGACAACCATGGTCTTCCCCTGAATGTTAGTCTAGCGGGACTTCAAGGAGCCGCCCGCTGCCCTCCCATCCTTTCCTCCTCCTCCTCCTCCTCCTCCTCCTCCTCCTCCTCCTCCTCCTCCTCCTCCTCCTCCTCCTCCTCCTCCTCCTCCTGAGCACCGCTCACGAGGGCCAGAGGCCAGAGGGCCCCAGGTGCCCCAAGATGGACCGAGAAGCTGGGGGCACCTTGGGCCAGGGCAAGACGAAGCCAGGACGAGGATGAACTCGGGTGAGAGTGAATCGAAAAGCTCTGAGATCCGGCAGCTCTGGAGGATGTCTCGGGCGCCGCGGCCTTCTCGGAGCGTTGCGGAACGCTGAGAGCGTTCTGGAACGCTCTGGAACGGAGTTATCCTCGTCCTAGCCCCGTCCGACAGGGGCACGTTCAGCAACCGCCCGCAGAGGCGCCTGGCGGTGGCGGGGCCGAGACCGGCGGCACGCAGCAGACTCTGGAGCCCCCGGCCCCTCTGCATCCTCCACATGCCGCCCGACCCGGAGAAGGAGCCCGCCGCCGTAGCGTTGTTAGGAGGAGGAGGAGGAGGAGGAGGAGGAGGAGGAGGAGCCCGCCACCGCGGCGCTGCGAGGATGAGGAGGAGGACAACGACGACGACGACGACAACCACCACTACCACCACCTCGACGACGACGACGACGACGACGACGACGACGACGACGACGACGACGACGACGGCGACGACGGCGACGGCGACGAAGGCCGAGGAACCTGCCGCCCCCCTCCAGGGGGGGCCCCTCCCCTCGTCCCGGGGGCGGTGGCGCGGGCGACTGTCACCATGCCCCGGCAGGGCGGGCGCCGGTGCCCTCGCGGCCGCGAGGACACCGGATTGGGGGGGGGCGCGAGGCGGGGGGGATGGGGAGGGGGGGCGGGGCGGGGCGGGGAGGAAGCGAGGGGGATAGGGGGCGAGAGCGGAGGAGCGAGAGGAGGGGCTGGGGGGAGGGGGAGGGGCCGAGACGAGGGGGGGGGGGGGGGGGGGGGGGGGGGGGCGGGCGGAGCGGGGCGGGGGATGAGCGGAGAGGGGGGCCACAGGGGGGGCGAGGGAGGGAGGCTCTGTCGTCGAGCAAGGGCTCGGGGGGGAAGGGGGGAGGAGAGTGGAGGAGAGGGGAGGAGAGGGAGGAGAGGGGAGGAGAGGGGAGGAGAGGGAAGGAGAGAAGGGGGGAGGAGAGGGGAGGGGCGGGGCGGGGCGGGGGTCGGGTGCGTCTTGTACTGTCTTGCATGCTGTCTCTGCTGACCTCTGCCCTCTTCGGGTGCGTACATAGGAGGAGAAGGTGGCTGATAAGCAGGAGGATGAGCAGGAGGAAGAGGAGGGGGATGAGGAAGAGGAGGAGGAGGAAGACGAGGAAGGAGGAAGACGAGGACGAACAGCAGCAGCAGGAACTTGAGGGAAGGAGCAGGACGAGCAGGACCAGGAGTGCCAGCAGCGGCAGGAGCGGGAGTGGAAGGAGCGGGAGGACCAGGGGAAGGCGGAGGAGGGGGAAGGAGCGGGGACCACAACGACGAGGAAGGATTCGGATCCAGAACAGCAGAGTGGCCGCGTTGGGGCGAGAGCGCCGTTCTGATCGACGGGAGCAAAGCCCCGATCCTAACATGAGGCTCACGCTGCAGCGGGAACACCTTTTTGAAGGAACCAAAAACGCTCGGATTGGAGAAGCACCGAATATATATATATATACGTATACATATACATAACAACTGTTGAAACCATGTGTATGAAATCAATGGGCGCATGGAGAAGGCGGAACATTATCAACACGTCTTCGGGGGGGAGATGAGAGTAGTACTCACAGTGTGAAATCAAGGAGAGGGGGGGAGGGGAAGGAAGGGGTAGGCGTGAAGACCGTACGACGTACGACTCTGATGCCAGCAGCAGGGAGCAGCGGGAGGAGTGAGGAGGGGGAAGACGGGAGGAGAGGCGGGAAGAAGAAGGAGGGGGTAGAGGGGAGGGGAGGGATGGGCGAGGGACGGGGGGGAGGAGGGAGGATGAAGGAGAGAGCGAGGGGAGAAGAAAGGGAGGAGGGAGCAGGAGGGCCGAGGTGGGGGGGGGAAGGAGGATGGAGCAAGGCCCTCAAACGCACTCGGAAGTCTACGCGGCTTCGAACAGTCCCGGGGGGGACAAGAGCGAGGAGGGCGAGGGCGAGGACGAGGAGGAAGGAGGCCGGCAGGCGAAGGGCAGTCGGCTGGCACCCCCCGACTGGAAAGGAGCGGTGAGCGGCCCTGGGGCGAGCGGCGACAACGCAGAGGCCGCGCGCTGCTTGCGGGCGCCCGGCAGCGACCTCCGCGGCACCCAGGAGACGAGGCCAGGACGAGCACAGAATCGGGCGAGGGCAGATCCAGGACCTCTGAGATCCGGCGGCTCGGGAGGGTGTCTCTGAAGGGGCCCTGGGACACACAAATAAATACACACAAATAAAAAGATTCCTCATATTTTCCTATATTTTCTGGATTTTTTGTCTTCCCCCACACTGCCCATATTTTCCCATATTTTCCTGGGAGTCGACGATTAATTGTGTCTGTGTGTGTTTTCCCCTCCTGAGTCTCAGGCGCCGCGGCCTTCTCGGGGCGTTCCGAAAAGCGGTCTGGAAGGCGTGCCGGAAGGCTCTTGCACAGATCTGCAAGGACAGACCACGGCGATGTT
>CAUYUJ010018168.1:15000-57500 GCA_963575745.1 Prorocentrum cordatum | reverse complement strand
AAAAGATAGAGAGGGTGTGTGTGTGTGTGACAAAGATATATATTATATACAACATATAGAGAGAGAGAGATGGAATGAGAGAGAGTGGGTGTGCTGTGTGTGAGGTGTGTGTGTGGTTGTGCGTGTGTGTGTGTACGTGTGTGTGTGTGTGTCTGCGTGTGTATGTGTGTGTCTCTGCGTATGTGTCTGTGTGTGTGTCTGTGTGTGTCTGCGTGTGTGTCTGTGTGTGTCGGTATGTATTTCTGTGCGTCTGTGTGCCTGTGTGTATGTCTGTGTGTGTCTCTGCGTGTCTGTGTATGCGTGTGCATGTGAAAAGTGGTGAATAAGTGCCTGCAAAGAGGGAGAGAGAGAAAAAAAAAAAAAAAAGAGAGAGAGAGAGGGGGAGGGAGAGAGGGACAAGGAGAGGGAGGGGAGCAGGAAGAGGAGGAGGAGGGGGGAGAGGAGGAGTCGAACGAGCGGAGGGAGGAGACGGACTGGGCGGGGGAGGTCGAGGGCACGGCCGAGGGGGTCCCACCGAACACCGGCAAGGAGAACGAGGAGGCGACTCCTGAGGAGGGATGCCCCCCCTGTCTCGATCACCCCAGCGTTGAGAAGTACAGTCAGCCCGTATAATAAGAACGCGCGGCAAGGGTGCGAGGGCTTTGGAAGGCCGTGTCGACACTCTGCGAGCGGGGCGCGACCAGCGAAAGCGGCCAGGGATGGGCCGAAGGGGAAGGATGCAAGGGTACCCTTGGGAAGGTTGCCCATCCTTACTATGCGGGTCGACTGTAGCTGCTGCTGCGCTGCTGCTCCTGGCTCCACGTCCAGCGGAGAACATCATCAAGTGCGAGGCCGTCCGTCGCGAAGCGCATCCTCGCTTCGCTAGGCGACGGTGTCAAACCGTTGTGTCGGACACTCTGGCCTGTGTCCTCGGGTCACCATCATCACATCGGCATCAGCATCAGCATCATCATCAGCATCAGCAACATCATTGTCAGCATCATCATCACCATCAGCAGCATCATCATCAGTAGCAGCATAACCATCGCCATCAACGACAACAAAAAATCAGCCGCAGCAGCAACAACAACGACAACAACAACAACATCGCAAACCAACAACAACAAAAACAACAAAAAACAACAACAGTAATAACAACAGTAACAACAACCACAACAATAATAACAAAAATGTTAAAACTGTTCGCCTTTATATGCTCGAGTGTCCACTAACGCGTATTTCCCAAACCCTCGATACCCGCCATCTTCGTCTTCGATCGAACCCCTTTGGGGGGTATACCTTTCTTCCCTGCAGGCCGGGCCCCGGCAAGCGGCGGGGCGGCCGCGGACCGTCGGCCTGGCCAGCGGCAGCGCTGATCGGCGGGGCGGCCGCGGACCGTCGACCCGACCCCAAGAGGGACGGACAGGGGACCGACGACGACGACGACGACGACGACGACGACGACGACGACGACGTCGAAGACGACGGCGACGACGGCGACGACGAGCGAAAGCGAGAGCGAGAGAGAACGACAGCAAGGCCACGAAGGGCACGAAGTAGGCCACGAAGGGCGACAGCGGGGACACGAAGGGAATGCGTATGGGGCCACGAAGAGTGCGAACGAGCGGGGGCCACGAAGTGCAGATAATGCGGGGCCACAGAAGGCAACTATGGGGCCACTGAGGGTAGCAACTGGGCCACGTAGGACAATGAGGGGGACACAAATGGCGACAGCGGGGCCACGAAAGGCATGCACATGGGGCCACAACGGGCGCGACTCCTGGGTGCCTGGGTGTCGGGAGCGCGGCGCTAGGGCAAATTGCAAGAAATTCCAACGCAAGGCAATTCTTCAGTAAGTTGCAAGCAAGTCTCCAGCGAGAGCGCGACTCCAGAGCCCCGGGACAGCGATTCAAGGAAGTCCCAAGCGAGAACGCGATTCCTGAAAAGTCTCGGGCGGGAGCGGGGGTCATGCCTAAATTGTAAGGAAGTCTCAGGCGGGAGCCGTTGTTGTTGTAACCAGGGGGCCAGGGGGCCAGTTTGAGCAGGAAGACTTTCCCTGTCAAAAAACAGGGGGCGAGCGTCGAGGGGCACACTTTTATCAAGAAAAAACAGTCTGCACCGGTGGGTGGGGATCAACAATAATTATTCTTCAGAAATGAGAATTTAACAACAACAACAACAACAACAACAACAACAACAACAACAACAACAACAACGACGACGACGACGACGACGACGACGACGACGACGACGACGACGACGACTAGCAACAACGACTAGCAACAACAACTAGCAACAACAGCAACGACAAAATAACAACCAGAACAACAACAACAACAACAACAACAACAACAACAACAATAACAACAACAACAACAACAACAACAATACTAATAACAACGACAACAACAACAACAAACAAACAAACAACCAAACAAACAAACAAAAAACAAACAAACAAACAAACAAACAAACAACCAACAGCAACAACCACAACAACAACGACGACAACAACAGCAGCAGAAGCAACAACGATCGTCTTAAGACTATTCGCTCTTATCTGCTCGCGTGGCGTTCAACATGTATATCCCGACATATTCGTCTTCGACTGTAGCCCCCCAATATCTATCTTACATGCAACGTGTATGTAAGAGGAGGGCTAGGACCTGAAAACACGTGGCAGAACAAGACTGGTAGACCGGGCGGGTAGACTCTAACAGGTGGGTCGGGAAGTCGAGCCCAGGCGGCCAGTGCCAGGTCGAGCAGGCAGGTTGCTGAAGCGTACGTCCTACATGAATCACGAGGGAGTCTCGAGCGATAGCGCGAATCCTGAGTAAACCGTGAGACAGGCCAAAGCGAGAGCGTGATTCCTGAGTGTCGAGGGCGCGGCGTCTGAATATGTTGCGAGAGAGTCCCACGCGAGAGCGCGATTGCTGCATAAATTGTGAAGATATCCCGCGCGAGAGCGCGATTCTTCAATACATTGTGAGGAAGAACAAGGCGGGAGCCGGTGTTGTTGGTTGTTGTTGTAAACTGGGGGCCAACAACCCACTTCTGAGACCCAAGACTCTCCCTGATAAAAACCAGGTGCGAGCCCTCGAAAGGGCACTTAAATCGAAGAAAATAAAATATCCCGGCAAAGCAACCTAACAGCGATGTGTATAAGCATCTCTGGAAGCATTTCCCTGAAGATTCAGGTGAGAATCCAGTTGTAGAATTCTGCTGTTCTCGCAGTCGCAGTCGCATTCGCAATGACAGTCGCAGTGGCAACGGCCTTAGGATCCAATGGAATCCTAAGGATTCCGAGGGATTCCTAAGGCATCCTTAGGCATTCTTAGGAATCCATAGGAATCCTAAGGAAACCTTAGGAATCCTTAGGAACCCTGATTCCTAGGGATTCCTAGGGATTCCTAGGGATTCCTAAGGATTCCTAGAGAATCCTAAGGATTCCGAAGGATTCGCCTGCCTCGGCCTCAGCCTCAGCCTGCCTCAGCCTCAGCCTGCCTCAGCCTCAGCCTCAGCCTGTCTCAGCCTCAGCCTGCCTCAGCATCAGCCTCAGCCTCAGCCTCAGCCTGCCTCGGCTTGCCTCCTCAGCCTCAGCCTCAGCCTCGCCTCAGCCTCAGCCTCAGCCTCAGCTCAGCCTCAGCCTCAGCCTGCCTCAGCCGCAGCTTGCCTCAGCCTCAGCCACAGCCTCAGCCTCAGCCTCAGCCTCCCTCAGCTTCAGCCTCAGCCTCAGCCTGCCTCGGCTTGCCTCAGCCTCAGCCTCAGCCTCGGCCTCGGCCTCAGCCTCAGCCTCAGCGTCAGCCTCTCAGCCTCAGCCTGCATCAGCCTCAGCCTCAGACTCGGCCTCGGCCTCAGCCTCAGCCTCAGCGTCAGCCTTAGCCTGCCTCAGCCTCAGCCTCAGCCTGCCTCAGCCGCAGCATGCCTCAGCCTCAGCCACTGCCTCAGCCTCAGCCTGCCTCAGCTTCAGCTTCAGCCTCAGCCTGCCTCGGCTTGCCTCAGCCTCAGCCTCAGCCTGCCTCGGCCTCAGCGTCAGCCTCAGCCTGCCTCAGCCTCAGCCTCTCAGCCTCAGCCTGCATCAGCCTCAGCCTCAGCCTCAGCCTGCCTCAGCCTCAGTCTCAGCCTGCCTCAGCCTCAGCCTCAGCCTCAGCCTCAGCCTGCCTCGCCTCAGCCTCAGCCTGCCTCAGCCTCAGCCTCAGCCTCAGCCTCAGCCTGCCTCAGCCCTCAGCTCAGCCTCAGCCTCAGCCTCAGCCTGCCTCAGCCTCAGCCTCTCAGCCTCGCCTCAGCCTCAGCCTCAGCCTGCCTCAGCCTCAGCCTGCATCAGCCTCAGCCTCAGCCTGCCTCAGCCGCAGCTTGCCTCAGCCTCAGCCACAGCCTCAGCCTCAGCCTCAGCCTCCCTCAGCTTCATCCTCAGCCTCAGCCTGCCTCGGCTTGCCTCAGCCTCAGCCTCAGCCCGCCTCGGCCTCAGCGTCAGCCTCAGCCTGCCTCAGCCTCAGCGTCAGCCTCTCAGCCTCAACCTGCATCAGCCTCAGCCTCAGCCTCAGCCTGCCTCAGCCTCAGTCTCAGCCTGCCTCAGCCTCAGCCTGCCTCAGTTTCAACTTCAGCCTGCCTCGGCCTCAGCATGCGTCAGCCTCAGCCTCAGCCTCAGTCTCAGCCTCAGTCTCAGCCTCAGCCTGCCTCAGCCTCAGCCTCAGCCTGCCTCGGCGTACATCAGCTTCGGCCTCATCCTGCCTCGGCCTCAGCCTGCCTCGGCCTCAGCCTGCCTCAGCTCGGGCATTCAAAATATGGCACAGGACTGGTGTTCTGGGAGCACGAAGATCACGAAGTGGCCCACAGTTGGCTCCGTGCAATCAAAATATGGTACAGGAACGGTGTTCTGGGAGCACGAAAATCACGAAGTGGCCCACAGTTGGCTCCAGGCATTCAAACTGTGGCCTGGAAATGGTGTTCTGGGAACACGAAGAACACGAAGTGGCCTACAGTTGGCTCTGGGCATTCGAAATGTGGCCTGGGAATGGTGTTCTGGGAATGGGTTCCTAAGGATTCCTAAAAATTCCTAAAGATTCCCAAGGATTCCTGGGGCTGACCCTTTTGTCCGGACCTGCCCGGATCCCGCCCAGACCCCCCTGGGGCGTCAAGATGCTCTTGTGATACCACTAGAAATCTATCAGCAAAAGCTGTTAGGTAAAAATGTGCCCTGGAGGGGGTGGATCAACAATAATGATTCTTTGCACATGAAGATTCAACAACAACAACAACAACAGCAGCAACAGCAACAACAACAACAACAACAACAACAACAACAACAACGACAACGACAACGACAACGACAACAACAAGAACAAGAACAACAACACCCACATCAACCACATATTTTTAATAATCACCATCATCAGCATCGTATTCATCATCATCAGCCATCATCATCATCATCAGCAGCATCATCAGCATCATCATCAGCATAATCATCATCACCACCACCACCATCATCATCATCATCATCATCAGCAGCATCATCAGCATCATCATCATCAGCAGCATCATCATCATCATCACCACCACCACCACCATCATCATCATCATCATCATCACCAAAAAAATCCACCGGCAGGCGCAGGGCGCCCCGCGTACACTTCACGGACCACGCAGGAGGGGGCCGAGAGCCAGGGCGGGGGAGGGGAGATAGAGAGAGAGAGGCGGAGGTGACGTCCGAATTCTGCCTCCGCCAGCCAGTTCCTCTCGAATCGATGGGAGGCGAAGGTATCGGGGGCGCGCAAACATGGATTGGCGATCCATGGATTTGGCGCGCGATTTTAAATGGAAGCGGGACCCGTCGCTAATCCACGCCCCCTTGATCCATGTTTGCGATCGCCTGAGGGTAGGATTCGGATTCCGCCGCCGAAGAGGGAGGGTGGCCCCCAGGTCGCTCTCGGCAGCAGCGCGAAGATCCTGGCCGCAGCGCCCTCGCGGTCCGGCGGTTCCACCAGCCCCTCCAGGCGCAGGCGGGTTGGCGAGGCGGCTCTCCCAACCACCTTGTTCCACTTCGGGGAAGGGGTTTCCCCTCCGCCTGACTACTCACACGTCGCAAGACTTCCCCGCTAGTGAGCGTTTTCTGATTCGGCGTTTGGACAGTGGGCGGACGGGGGGGGGATGGGGAGGGGTTCTGGCTCCAGACCACTGCTTAACGCGACCGTTTGCATCAGTGCGTCCTATGGGGGAGACTCCACCTGCTCGAAACAGGCGCCAAAAAACAACTAATATCTACTCCATAGGAGGGGGGAGGGGGGGTGCAAGGGCCCGCGCCGATCGGCAAAATAACGAACAAGAAAACGACGACCTACCCAGACCAAGCGAGGAGGCTGTTTGGACGGATTTCGGGGTGGAATTGTTACCGATGGGGAATCCGTTCGAGGCCTGTTGTGGACTCTTGGGCAGGTCTCTTGGTGATGATGAACGCTTCGAGGCCTCTCGGGGAGAATCATAGGAGGCCTCCTGGCGGCCTCTGAGGAGCTTCCTGGGGGCAGCTTGCCGCCAACCGCGATTGCGATGGAAACACAACTTGCATGGCGTTGGGGGGGGGCTCCCTTGCGACATCATGGGGCCTCTTGGGCCGTCTTGGGACCGTTTGGGGCCTCTCGGGGCCGTCTAGGCAGATCGTAGGGGTATCTTGGGTCGTCTCGGGCGTTCTGAACCACGGGCATGCGAGCATGTGAACATCACTTAAACCAGATGGGCTTTTCAGACTCGTGCCTCTTCACGACCTCTTGCTGCTCCTCTCTGGAGCCTCTTGGGCCGTCTTGGGGCAATATGTTGGGCCGCCTTAGAGAGGCTATATTGGGCCATCTTGGCCGTCTTAGAAGCCGCCTTGGCCATCTTGGGGCCAGGGCACACCGGTTTTGCGGACGAAGGCGAGCGGTCAGAACGTCCGAGAGGGCTCCGCGATGGCTCCAGACAGGACAAGTTCTGACTTTATCGCTCTTTCGCTTTAGATTGGTTTTTGAGGCCTCAACACGGCACCAAGATGGCACAACCCCAGATACAACTCCAGGGGGGGCCCAACAGCCCCCTGAGAGGACCCCAAGAGCGCTCCAAAATGACACCACCAAAGAGGTGATGATTCGGGTTCCGATGGGGCGAGACCAAGTGCAGCCGCTTTGATCGATTGTCGCCCCAGCATGGCTTCAAGAGGGCCCGAAAGGCCCCCAAGAGAGCCCCAAAAGAGCCCCAACAAGACCTCATGGGCTCTGAGAAGAACCCCGAAAGAGCTCCTAGAGGGTTCCAAGAGATCTCGAAGAAGTTCACAGGGGTCTGTAAATGCACCATTGTTGGCCCTTTTGTCTATACGTGCCCCCAATATCATTCTCCCGACAGTCCCGTGGTTCTCGTTCCTGGATGGGCTGGTGGGAATGCGCGAAGCGTTAATTAGTTATGGGGGGGAACTCTGTCTGAATTGTTTCCATTTCCGTCTGCTGCTTTCTCGTGCGTCGCTGGGGCATGGCCAGGAATGCGCCTGGGGCCTCGGGGGGGGCCTGAGAGAGGGGTGGGGCGCCGTTTGGTCAAAATTTCGATTGTGTGACCCCTCGCACAATCAGATGCATGACAAGGGGGGAGGGTTTGCGACCTGGAGTGGGGGGCAAAACAGACATGTTCGTTGCTTGCTTGTGTTGCCTCCCTGCGCCAGTGCCGTAGCTTCGGGGGGGGCCTGAGAGGGGGGGGGCGCCGTTTGGTCACGATTTCGATTGTGTGACCCGTCGCACAATCATATTCGTGACTAGAAGTGGAGGGTTTGCGACCTGGGGGGAGGCAGAAAAAAAATGAAAAAATGAGAACCCAACATTTGTTTTTTTGTTGCCCCCCCCCCCTGCGCCAGTGCCGTAGCTTCGGGGGGGGGGGAGAGAGGAAGGGGGGGCGCCGTTTGGTCACGATTTCGATTGTGTGACCCCTCGCACAATCAGATTCGTGACAAAGGGGGAACGGTTTCCGACCGGGGAAGGGCTGAAACAAAAGGAAAAAAAAAAAAACGCAACCCCAACATATGTTTTTTTGTTGCTTCCCCCCCTTTGCGCCAGTGCCGTAGCTTCGGGGGGGGCTGAGAGAGGAGGTTGTGCGACCCATCGCACAATCAGATTCGTGACCAAATGAGAGGGTCTGCGACCTGGCGGGGGGGGCTGAAAAAACCAGTTGTTGACCCCCCCGACGCCAGTGCCGTAGGCGCGTCTGTGCCATCCTCTACGGGTCTGCGCCCTTGCCGCAAATTCAAAAACAATAAGAGGATCGTGTGCCACCCCGACCACTCCACACCACCCTCCGCCTTCGGTGGCCGTGTAGGCCCTGTTCACCACCACCAATCCCCCAGCATTGCAATCGCATTGCCTTGGCATTGTAGTGCAATCGCATTGCATTGCAATCGCAGCGTAACCATATTGCACTGCAGTGCAATGGCATTGCATTTGCATGGCATTGCAATCGCATTGCATCCCTTTGTGTTACATCGCATTGCACTGGGCTGCACTGGTTTGCCATCCTCCATCCTCCTCTGTCGTCCCGAGACCCAGGAGGGAGAAGGGAGGAGAGGTGTGGGGACACGGGGGAAACCCCGCATCCTTCATCCTCCTCCTTCGTTTCCATGGCCCACAGATGCAGAAGGGTACTAAAGTAGATGAACCCTATTGCTAGAGTCATGGACTAACAGTAGTGCAGTAACACGTGATAGTAAAACTCTTGGATTGTAGCAGCCATGCTTTAATACTGACTGTCGTAGCTGTAGTACTGTAGTACTGTAGAAACCGTAGTGTTCTATGACCGCAGCATTCTAGAACTGCCGAAGTAGTATTGCATGAATGATGGGGCAACACTGTAGTAGCCTTGCACTTGTAGGAGTAGCAGAATTTCTCAGGTCTCACAGTACAGATCATGTCCTGGGGCTTGCTAGATTAATCGCATTGCAGTACTGAAGTAGAAGTTGTCCACTACTGTAATGCTCGAGCGCAGTAGGTGTAGCATCCTCGATTTCGAGTGCTTTAGTGGCAGTGCTATAGGAGCAGTGCTGTACTGTTGTGGAACAGTGCTGCATTATTCTAGTAGCGGCGCTGTAGAAGCAGCACTCTAACACAGCATCCGTATGAGCAGTACTGTACGATTGCCTGCAGCACGTGTACTACAGTACTGTTGTAGGAATACCCCAATGCCGCAGTAGCGCAGCACTGTTGTGGTATTCGACTATTGTAATGCTGTAGTGGTGGCGCTGTACGGGTCGTAAAACAATACTGTAGCAGTAAGATTGCAGTAGTAATACTCTAGTATTGTACGAGTGGTACTCTCACACTGTGTTGGGCCAGTAGCTGTATTGCATTAGTGGGGTGGCAGCACTGCAGTAGTCCTGTAGTTGTAGCGGCGATAGAAACAATAGTAGTACTCAGGCCTTGCAGTAAATAGAATATTCTCGCGCTTGCTTTAGTAGTCGCACTGAAGTATTGTAGTAGAAGTTGTGCACTACTGCAATGCTCGAGCACAGTAGTAGTATCCTCGAAATCGAATGTTTGGGCGGTAGTCTGGGAGGAAAAGCGCTGTACTATTGGGGGGTAAAGCTGTACTGCTGTAGCAGTGGCACTGTCGAGGCACTACTCCGGTACGGTAGTCGTGTGTAGTACGCTACGATTGTGTGCAGTGCGTCTACTATTGTGCTATATTAGGGATGCTAGAATGCCGTAGTGCCGCAGCATTGTAACAGTATTAGAAGACTGCTGTGCTATAGTGGTCACACTGTACTAGTCGCAAAACAATATTATGGCCGTAGTACTGCACAAGTGGTACTCTAGTACTGTACAGGTGGTTCTTTGGTAAGTGCTAAGCCAATAGTAGTAATGCATCGATGGGGTGGCAGCATCGTAGTAGTCGTGTAGCTGCAGTGATAGTACTCAGGCCTTGCAATAAACATCCGGTTCCCGCGCTGGCATTACTATTCGCACCATTGTACTAGAACATGTCCACTACCGTACTGCTCGAGCACAGCAGTAGCACCCTCGAACTGTAGTGGTTTAGTGGTAGTGCTGTAGGACCAGTGCTGCACTATTGTGGAATGATGATGGATTGTAATAGTGGCACTGTAGAAGCAGGGCTCTGGCACAGTATTCGCATGAGCAGTACTCTACGATTGCCTGGAGTGAATGTACTACAGTACTGCAAGAGGAATACGCCAACGCCGTATACTCGCAGCACGGATGTAGCATGTTAGTGCTGTGTTGCTGTAGTGGTGGCACTGTAACAGTCGCCGTACAACACTGGAGCAGTAGCACTGCAATAATGATACACTAGTGCTGTACGGGTAGTACTCTGAGACTGGCAGTAGCAGTAGTGGAGCTCTAACATTGGGCCAAACAAGCACGCTAGCCGTACCCTAGTACTGTAGCACCGCAGTAGCACTGTATTCGTAGCAGTATATTGCAGTCGAAGTACTACTCTGAGACAGTAGTAGTGGTAACACTGGAGTGGTGGCTGGGATGAGCAGCACGGTATTGCAATACTTTCGTAGGGCAGCAGCATTATAGTACGTTCGCATTGTTATAGTAGTAATAATGCTGTGGTGGTAGTAGTAGTCGTAGTAGTCGTAGTAGTAGTAGTAGTAGTAGTAGCAGTAGTAGTAGTAGTAGTAGTGGTGGTGGTGGTGGTGGTGGCGGTGGTGGTGGTAGTGGTGGTAGCAGTAGTAGTGGTAGTACGAGTGATAGTAGTAGTAGTAGTAGTAGTAGTAGTAGTAGTAGTGGTAGTAGTAGTAGTAGCATGAGTAGTAGTAGTAGCAGCAGCAGTAGTAGTAGTAGTAGTAGTAGTAGTGGTAGTAGTGGTAATGCATTAGTAGTAGTAGTAGTAGTCGTAGTAGTAGTAGTAGTAGTAGTAGTGGTAGTAGTAGTAGTAGTAGTGGTAGTGGGTAGTCGTAGTCGTAGTCGTAGTCGTATCGTAGGAGTCGCAGTCGTAGTCGTAGTCGTAGTCGTAGTAGTAGTAGTAGTAGTAGTAGTAGTAGTAGTAGTAGTAGTAGTAGTAGTAGTAGTAGTAGTAGTAGTAGTAGTAGTAGTGGTAGTGGTAGTAGTAGTAGTAGTAGTAGTAGTAGTAGTAGTAGTAGTAGTAGTAGTAGTACAGTACGTTGGTAGCAGCACTGTTGTCGTACTGTGGTCGTAGTACGACCCGAGCATTGCAATAGCAATAGTAGGTTTGAGGCTCAGGCTAAGCTTTGGTTGACGCTGAGGCTGAGGCTGAGGCTGAACCTTATGTTAGGCTGAGGCTGAGGCTGAGACTGAGGCTGAGGATTAGGCTAGGCTGAGGCTTAGCATGGGCTTCGGCCAGGTTTAGGCTAGGCTGAGGCTTAGGCTTGGCTGGCTCAGGCTGATGCGTAGGCTCGGCGGAGGCAGGTGCTTAGGCTTAGGCTGAGATTCAGCCCAGGCTTAGGCAATGTTTAGGCTGAAGCTTAGGCTAGGCTGAGGCTGAGGCGTAGGCTTAGGCCAGGTTTAGGCTAGGCTGAGGCAGAGGCAGAGGCTGAGATTAGGCTGAGGCAGAAGCAGAGGCAGAGGCTAGGCTGGGGCCGAGGCTGAGGCTGAGGCTAGGCTAAGAAGGCTTAGGCTTAGGCTTAGGCTTAGGCTAGGCTTCGGCTAAATTTTGGCTGGGGTGCTAAGCTAGGCTAGGCTGAGGCTTAGGCTAGGCTCAGGCTGAGGTTTAGGCTGAGGACGGCGGAGAGAGAGGGAGAGAGAGAGAGAGAGATACACAGACAGAGAGGAGGCAGCGCCGAGGAAAAGCACAGCGGGTATACCGCGCCGATACCAGCAGCAAGCAAACGACGCGCTCCGCCTCCCACAAAACGAAATCCTTTAAAACGCAGGGGCGGGATTCGGCCCCGAAACCTCTCTGGGGAAGCTCTTGGGCCGTCTCTGGGGGGCTCTTGGGCCGTCTTTGGAAGCTTGGGCCGTCTTCGGGCTCTCTCGTGGCCCTCTTAGGCCCTCGTGGCGGCCTCCCATGGCCCTCTGGACGCTCTCTTGGGACCCTCTGGGGTCCATATGTGCCGGGGCTCTCATGAACAATCTCGGGGGCCCTCTCGGAGGCCTTGTGGGCCGCCTTCGGACGATCTTTGGGGCGTCTCGGGCCGTCTCGGACCGTCGGGCCCGTCAGAGCAAATAAGTCATACGCCTACTACAAGTCATGTTCTTCATACTCCTGATCATCCTGCTCCTGTTTCTCTTCATCATAGATCATCCTCATCCCTCTCCTCCTAACCACGGCCCTCGCTCCTCCTCCTCTCCCTCCTCCTCCTCCTCCTCCTCCTCCTCCTCCTTCTTCTTCTCCTCCTCCTCCTCCTGCTCTTCCTCCTCCTCCTTCTCCTCCTCTTCCTCCTCCTCCTCTTCCTCCTCCTCTTCCTCCTTATGGTCCTTGTCCTCGCCCCTCCGGTGCTGGCGCGCTTTTCTGAAGGAAATGCCGACTGCGCGCCAAAGAGATAAGCCTGGGTGCAGTACGTTGGCCACCGCGTGACGCGCCGAGTCCATCCTGGCACCGACGCTGGACCGACGCAGAGGGGTTGCGGGGAGGGGCAGGGGAGCCCGGAAGCAGATCGAGCAGTCGGATCGACGATCGAAGTGAGTCGAATCGGCGGAATCGGCAGCCGAGTCGGGAAAAGCCGAATCGGCGGAAATCGGAAGGCTGATACGCCTTCAAGCCGAAATCGGAACCCAAATCGGAATCCCAAGTCGAATCGACTCGAAATCGGAAGCCATCGAAGTCGGGTCGAATCGAATCAGAGGAATCGAAGTAAGGCCTGGTAGGGGGAGAGGGGACGGAATGCATTCTGGTGAAGAGGAGAGGCGCATGCAAGTGGAGAGTAGGGCACACGCCGACCAGCCACAACTGGGGGAGCTGTGCTCCTTGCCCCCCATAGGGAGAATATATCGCGTCGACGCTCTCTCGAGGGGGGTGCCAAGATCAATGGTTCCCCGCAGGGGGGGCAAGGACCACCGCTCCCCAAATCCTCTGGGAAGGGCAGAAGCAAGCAAGTGAAGGGGCGGAAGAGGCGGAGGTGGAGGGAGGGAGGGAGGGAGGAGGGAGGAGGGAGGGGGGAGGGGGGAGGAGGGAAGAGGGAGGAGGGAGGAGGGAGGAGGGAGGAGGAAGGAGGGAGGAGGAGTGGAGTGGAGTGGACGCCAGCACGAGGTGATATCCAAAATCACTGACTACCCGAGGCCCTGGCTGCCTGTTGAGCTCGGGTAAGCGCTTTAGGCCAGAAACCTTGCTCCAACCGTCGGAGGAGGAGAGAAGGAGGAGGAGGGAGGGAGGAGTGAAGGAGGGAGGGAGGGAGGGAGGGAGGGAGGGGAAGGGAGGGGAGGGAGGAGGGAGGGAGGGAGGGAGGGCGGAGCGAAGGAGGGAGGGAGGGAGCGCAGCCCCAGTGCCCTGGGGTCCCTCGCAGGCGGGGAGGGTGGAGTGCCGTCGGGCTGTCCCCGGAGGGAGGGAGGGAGAAGCGAGCGAGCGAGCGAGCGAGCGAGCCACACATGGAGAACATCCTCGGGGCCTATCTAGGTCTTGGCGGGCGCGACCATAACCTCTATGATATATATCTATATATATATACATATATACATATACATATATCT
The DNA here is from genome assembly GCA_963575745.1 of Prorocentrum cordatum. Classification (NCBI taxonomy): domain Eukaryota; class Dinophyceae; order Prorocentrales; family Prorocentraceae; genus Prorocentrum; species Prorocentrum cordatum. The sequence continues at coordinate 43,905 of CAUYUJ010018168.1, read as the reverse complement.
ATATATATATATATACACATATATGTATGTGTATATGTGTAAATGTATGCATATGTATCTCTGGATATGCACATACACGGATGCATACGTACAGACCCTGTGGTGGACAAGATGCATGCGAGGAGCAGGAGGGGTAAGAAGAGGAGCAGGAGGAGGAGGATGGAGGGAGGGAGGAAGGGGGGGAAGGAGGAGGACAAACAGTGCAAACCGAAGACGCGACGACGATGCTGCAGTAAACCCCCCATCCAAGTTTCCTCTGCATAGGTCCCTACAAAACATGATGTTCATTGCGGGAAAAGCCACATTGAAAGACAACCGTCTAAAAATCTTCAGTCGTGCCAAAACACAATTCCTGAGACTCCAACGCGGCGAATCAACGTGACTGCTGCGACCTGACTGTCCTAAACCATATCAGAACGCCGCCCCTGGGCTTTCAACACCGCGAGTCGACGTGACTGTTGCGTCCTGACAATCACAGATATTGCAAGAATATCATTCCTGGGATTTCAACCCTACAAGCCCATGAAACAACTAGAAATGTATAAGAAACATGTGCGCGACACTTAAGCGAGAGCCACATGTTGAAAAGGCACCACCCTCCGTCCCTGAAACTGCTGCAAGTGTTTAAGACGAATGTGCGCGGCGCTAGGGCACGAGCCATACTTTTAAAACGACCCGCCCTCCACCCCTGAAACTGTTGCAAACTTTTGAAACGAGTGCGCGCGGCGCTAAGGCGAGAACCACATTTTAAAAACGGCCGCTCCCCATGCGTGAAACTGTTGTACTGTTCAAGCTTCAGGGTCACCAGTGGTGAAGGATCCCAAAGCGAAACGCCCGGGCCGCCTTACAGACACGTCTGGGGATGCGACCGTGAGGAAGTATTGGTATGGAAAAAGGGAGGGAGGAGAAGGAGGGAGGAGAAGGAGGAGGAGGAGGAGGAGGAGGGTGAACTGAAGGCGTCTGGGCCCGGGCCGTCCCCCCGTCGCCGAACAGGTCGGCGCCGTGGCCGCGCCCAGCACGGTTACCGAACCCGCGACTTCCTCGGCACATCTTTCTATTCCCACACTTTTTACATCTTGCCAGATGATTCGTTCTCACCTCTCCTGCTATCCTTCGTGGGCGTCGGCCTGACCGTCGACATGAACGAGATTCTTACCGACCGGCCACAGCCGAGACCACTTCGCAGCGCTGCGAGGCGGCTGGCGTATGCAGCTAACAAGGGACAGCCGCCGCGGTCTAGCAACGTGAACCGCCTCATGGTCGCGGCTGCCACCGCAAGCAACGCCAACACAGCCCCCAAACACATCGTCATCCCAGTCGACAAGTCAGACACCGAACCGCCACAGGCACCACCAGCTACGGCTGCGCCAGTTCTTCGGGAAGAAGCGCCTGCCTTCGAGCCAGGCCTGCTGCTCCTCCCGCCTATCATCACGAGCATCGGCGCCTCCACCACGGGCCCTACTTCAATGGCATGGCCACAGACAGCGTCGCAGGCGCCACGGCAGCTGCAGCCCGAGAGGGAATGCTTTGGCGGCGGCCCAACATCAAGGCCCAGCAGCGGGGGGGGTGCAGAGCGACCTCGGCCTCCCGTGTCGCAGGCGCCAGTGCGGGTCCCTGCGACAACCACGCTGCGGGGGGAGTTTGCACAGCAACCTGGGCTCCCCCTCGGTGCGACGCCGATGGAGGCCCCGCACCACCGTCAAACGCGAAGTCGTACACAACTCCGAGACCCACAGGAAGTTGGGCCAAAGACATGGCTGGCGACCGCTCCAGCCACCAGGCCAGCAAACCCATGGACATCGAAGGTGAAGGGGCCCCAGGACACACAAATAAATACACACAAGTAAAAAGATTCCCCATATTTTCCCATCTTTTCTGGGTTTCTGTCTTCCCCCCCACTTCCCATATTTTCCCATATTTCTTGGGAATCGAGGATGAATTGTGTCTGTGTGTTTCTTTTCCTCCTGAGAAGGGGCCACCGGCTGCGACCAAGCCGACAGCGACCCGCTCCTCGGCGCCAGCAGCACCTTCAACCACCAGAGCGTCGGGGAGGCCGGCGGGCACGGCCCCTCCCCCAAACGGACCGACCAGAGGGGCGGCTCCAACGGCACCCTCGGCTGCCAGGGAAGCACGGCGGAGGCGAGGCGCCCCTGGCTGCCGAGCCTGGCAGCATTGCCGGAGCGACCGCGGCGCGACCGCGGCGCGCCGCCAACTACGACGGCTACGACAGGAGCACGGAGGCGGCGGACCTGCCCGACGGCTCCGGCGACGCTCTCGGGCGCATCAGCGCGCCGAGAAGGCGGCGGGATTCGCCGACCCGACCAGCGGCTCCAACGGCACTTTCAACCTCCAGAACACCACGGAGGCGGCGGGGAGGGCCCGTCCTACACGAGCCAACCTGCGAGACGGCTTCGACAAGGCTGCGAAGCAATCGTGAGCTGACACCTCTCCCAACCTTCCCCGCCCTGCCGTCTCCCCCCTCATCCTTCTGCTCCCTACTCCTGTGGGCATGGCGGGATGGGGGGCTGGGAGCTAGGCGTTGGGCAGGGAGGGAACGCATGCAGCGTGCGGCGACAGCGCCACCGCCATAATCGTTCTACTCTTAGGGAGAGTGCTCTCCCTCTGTCCACCCGTGTACACCACCATCGTACCCCGTCCTCTGCTGTTACGCCCCAGGCGCATTCGCCTCCTTCACCTCCCCCCGCTACTCGCCAGTGCCCTACACCTCAGCTTCTGAGGGGCGTGCGTGCTGAACCCGAGAAGAACGCAACAAAAAGCACGCTGGGGGCACCAAACAGTGAGTTCCTTCCTCGCACTGTTCTGGGGAAAGCGGGAGGTTACTGGGGTGAACCGCCAAACCCCAGACTAGCACGAGTATAGCAGGTGCCTCGCCGGCTCTTGGCACCATTTTTTCCTGCAACCACCCATCTTTTGGATCTTCTTTCCCTCCCCTCAACCTCGCAGTATGCAGCATGTCTCCTCTCGCACGAGGAACTTCACCGCTGTGCGTGCAATGCCAACCTAACATTTACATCCCAGCTGCCCATGCGGGGAGTGCTGCGGCGCGTGGCCAACGTACGCAGCAATTCAACCGCACGGACGGACATTCACCCGACAAACGGCCCGCCGATCATCGGCGGCGCTGTCGCCTGATGTGTATCACTGCGCGCTTGCCCGACTTATCCCTCCCATGACCCCTTCAGCCGCGTCGGGCACGAGGTCGCGTGTCGCCTCGTTAGCGCCAGGGCCACATAGAGCGACAAGCGGCGGCGACGCCTGCCTCTTCGCCGCTGCTACACACGCGAGGCACCCTTTCCTGCCGGTAGATACTTGCCGATCCATGCTGTTGACACCGGACGTCCTTTTTCAACTTCCCTTCTCATCCACCTCGCCGTTCATCGTTTTCCTCCTCCTTGCCTCCCTTCTGGTATGACACCGCCTGCTGGCGCGGGCGCCCGTGTGCCGGGCCCTCCCCCCCGCGCGCCGCCCGAGGCGGGGCGGGCTGTCCTCCAGCGGACCTACAGATCCCAGACTGGGACTCAGAAGGAGGCGCTCTTGCGGAGAATGGGGGGGGGGGGGTGATCGGATTGGGGACGAGGAGGACACCTTTCGCTTCGCACGATACTAACTACCCAGGTCCCGGCTCCCCAGTGACCCCTCCGGTGCCCCCTACCTCCAGGTGCCGCCACAGAGGGATTCTCGGATCGGGGCCACGACGCTCCCCAGGAGTCGAGCTCCCGCCGCTATCGGTAAGGGGCGCTAGGGGGTTCCTTAGACTGCCGGGACCTCCCCCCCTCCCCCCTCCTCGTCGTGCCTCTTTCCCCCCCTCCTCCCTCCTCCTCCTCCTCCTCATCCTCCTCCTCCTCCTCAAACCTTCTCCTCCTTGCCCTCTCGTGTCGTCCCCGCTCCGAGTTTTCCCTCGCCTCCAGGTAGAGCCCCCGGTTTCGGCTGGTGGTGCCCAGTTTCAACACCTGCCACGCACACCGCGGAAGGGCAGGGAAGGGCTGCATCCTTTGAATTCGTTCGCCCTGAGCAGCAGCAGCAGCAGCAGCAGCAGCAGCAGCAGGGTGAACGGTGAACGGCGAAGTCCTGTCTAAAAGGGCCCGCGTGGGGCACGACAACTACTAATATACATCCAGAAGCGTAGCTCGGAGGATGCCGGGTGAGGCGGAGGAGGAGGAGGGAGAAGAGAGGAGGAGGAGGAGGAGGAGGAGGAGGAGGAGGAGGAGGGAGAGGAGGAGGACGAGGAGGAGGAGGAGGAGGAGGGGGAGGAGGACGAGGGAGGAGGAGGGAGGAGGAGGGAGGAGGAGGGAGGAGGAAGGGAAGGGAAGGGTGAAAAGGGAGGGCTCACAGGACGGAGGTTTCCCGCGATGGGCGGTGGCCGTGCCTCCACGAAAGCCAGCGGCCGAGCGCCCGTCCCCAGGCCCCGCCGCCGCCAGGCCGACGCCGGCGGCGGGATTCGCGCGGTCGAATTTGTGCAGCCCGGGGGCCCCGAACGGCCACATTTCGTGATGAGAGCACAACGCCCCTGAGATCCTGGCGACTCAATCGTTTCGAGCCGGCCGTTTTCGCTGAATTTCGCGCCCTGGGACCCTCAGAGATCAATCCGGCTCGGAGAATGACGCAGAAAGATTGGGTCCAGGGGTCTGGCCGTGATTTTCTGCGATGTTGGAATTGTCTTGCATCGTCGGATCTCAGGGACACACATACACACCCCTATAAAGGGCAGGAATGGAGAAAAACACGGAGATAAAGGTGCTGTGGGTATGGGTGCGTGTTGTCGGACCCCGAGGCGGGTTCCCATTCGGGCGGGGGGCCCAATCCGACAACACACTTTTTTGATCCGCGGGTCGAGAGCGAGCCTCTTCCGGTCGAAGCTAAGCGGGCCGCGCACAGCTTTAATTGACAGAGGGGGGGAAGGCGGAAGGAGGGGCCTCACGTCAAGGCCAAGAGAGGGCAAAGCCCCATAATCAGGCGGTGCCGAAGGCGATGTGCATGCGAAGAAACGCCTTGTACAGGAACCCGGTGGCGAAGTACTGGAAAAGCAAAATGCTGTGGTGGTGGTGCCGTCAGCGGCGCTTCATGTACACCAACCTCAAGTGACCGCGGGAGAGGACGCACCACGTATCCAGGGCGACGCCCGAGAGGGTGAGGAGCACCGCTGGGCCGGAGTGCAACGTTGTGCCACCGAACAGGACGCAGGAGAGGCCCAGGCCGTGGTAGTCCAAGGTGCCACGTACACAGGGAAAGAGAGTGCCAGTCCGACAACACACCCGTAGCCCCCATCCAAGACATCTAGGGGTCGCATAGGTATGGCTGCTAGCTGCCGACTCATGTCGGGTGATATTGCGCCACGAAACAGGCATCCGCCGATGACTAATCCTGGTGCCTTCAGGGAGGGCGGCGGTGTGCTAAATCAGTGGCCCTCACTGGCGATTGATACACAGCCACCCTCCCGTGAGGCCCGTGATAAATCCAATGGTGGGTGTCCGCCATCCTAAGTAAGTGCCCCCTGAACACGAGCATCACGTCCTCAATGGGGATCGCACTTTCTCTGGACACCCCGCGCGCATGAACAGGAACAGAAACAATCACACGCACACACACACACACACACACTAGCACTCAAACACACACACGCACACACACGCACACAAACACACACGCAAACAGACACGCATACACACGCATGATAATAGTAGCAATAAGAATAAGAATCATCATCATCAGCAGCAGCAGCATCAGCAGTATCATTATCAGCAGCATCATCATAATCAGCAGCATCATTATCGTTAGCATTATCATCAGCACCATCATCATCATCGTCGTCGTAACCATCATCAGCATCATCAGCAGAAGCACTATCATCATAATCAGTTTCATCATCACCATCACCATCACCATCACACTTCATCAGCGTCATCATCAATTGAATCAGCATCACCATCGTCATCATCACTACCAACACGACAATCAGCATCAACACCATCGTCATCGTCGTTGCCATCATCACCACCACTATCGAAACAGTCAGTGTCATCATAACTCACATCATCATCATCATCATCAGCAGCATCATCATCACCATCAGCATCATCATTATCATCATCATCTGCATCATCATAATCAGCATCATGATCATCAACATCAGCTTTAGCATCATCGTCAGCATCGTCATCATCATGATCATCATCATCATCGTCGTCAGCGTCGTCATCAGCAGCAGCATCGTCATCCTTATCATCAGCATCATCATCAACCTCATCATCATTAGCATTAGCATTGCCAGCATAGTCTCCCTCACTACCACAGACATCACCGAACAACATCATCGGCATCAGCATCATCATCACCATCACCACCCTCATCGTAAACTTTGCCACACTAATACTAATCGCCATCATCGGCAGCAGCATCATCAACGTCTGGATCATCATGAACGTCATCTTCATCGTCATCAACCGAATCAACAGTTTCATCACCAGCGTCAGAGTCTGTACCATCATCAGCAACATCACCACCAACAGCATCGCCATGAATCATCATCATCATCATCATCATCATCATCATCATCATCATCAGCAGCAACAGGAAGATCATCATCAACACGATCATATAAACCAGCAGCAGCAGCAGTATCAGTATATATCATCGTCATCAACAACAACATCATCGTCATCATCATCATCATCATCAACATCATCAGAAGCTGCAGCATCATGATAATCGCCATCGTCACCAGCATCGTCAACACCACCATCATCATCATCATCATCATCATCATCATCATCAGCAGCAGCAGCATCATCAGCATCGTCGTCGCCAGCAGCAGCAACGGCAGCACCATCAGCATCCTCATAATCAGCATCCTCCTCATCATCATCAGCATCATCATCACCACCACCACCATCACCATCGTCATCATCATCATCAACATCAGCATCAGCATCATCATCGTGGTCATCAGCAGCATCACCATCCGCATCATCATCAGCAGCATCAGCATCATCATCATCATCGGCGTCATCATCATCATCAGCATCATCAGCATCATCATCGTCGTCGTCGTCATCGTCATCGTCATCGTCATACTCGGAATCGTCAGCGTCATCGCGCACACGCCCACACTCACACGCTCACTCACACAATTCATGTTGAGGACGTCACGAGCGGAAGCCTCGCCCGTGAGTGAATCGCGAAGAGACCTCGAGCGGGAGCGCAGCCCCCCCCCCAATGGGGCCCCCAGCTGCCGTTGCTCAGCCCGTGCGTGCCGTCCGATCCCTGCAGCTGTCGTCACGTCGGGGCTCCTGAGGCCTGAATCTGGACACTACTTGCCGTCGCTCGGACGTCCATTTCCCGTGCACTGTTCGGTTTCGTGCGTGTTTGTGTTGCTCGGTGGTCCAGGATGCTCCTCCAGGGTCCTCGCCGAGAAAAAAATGCACACGTCCGAGCGATGCCAGGGAGAGTCTCGAGCGGGAGCCTCGTCTGTGAGCGAATCGCGAGAGAAAGCCTCGAGCAGGAGCTCCCCTCGATGGGGCCCCCGCTCTCGTGCCCATGGGACGCGCGCGCGGGCCATCCGGTCCCTATAACCGTCGTCACGCTGGAGCTCCTGAGGCTGGAATCTCTGGAGGAAGTCTCAAGAGGGAGCCTCGCCTGTGAGCGGATAGCAGGGAAGTCTCGAGCGGGAGGCCCCCTCCCGATGGCCATCCCCGCGTCGTGCTGGGAATGCCAGGCGGTGATCGGCAGATTGCCACAAGCACAACACTTGAGCGCCCCGAGGGGACGAATCGCGAGGATGCCTCGAGCGGGGGGGGGGGGATGGGCTCGCCTGCGCGGAAGAGTCGAGGACGTCTCGGGCGGGAGCCCTCTCTCCCGATGGGCCCCCGCTTCATGTTAGCAGTCAGGTTGGTCGTCGGCGCTTATCGTAGCCCAAGGAGACAGCTTCTGAGGACGCGTCGAGCGGGGGGCTCGTCCGTGATCGAGCTGCGCGGATGGCTCCGACGGTGGCCCCCCGAGCCCCATCGGCCCCGCGGGGCGCACAGGTCGTCAAACAGGCCCCACGGGTCCCACGGGCCGCACAGGCCCAGCTGGTCCCAGGGGCCCCACAGGACTTGCAGGGCCCCCAGGTTAGGGGGCCACATGCGAACCCTACGCCTACCCCCCACGACTTCTGAGGGGCAGGGTGGGGTCCACTTCGCTCGGGAGCTCCCGAACGGAGTGAACCCCACCCTCCCCCTCGGAAGTCGTTCACATGCGGCCCCCTCTGAGGGGGAGGGTAGGGTTCACATGCGGCCCCCTATAGGTCGCACAAGCCCCGCAGCTCGCACAGGTCCCACACACGGCTCCACGGGCCCCACAGAACCTACGGATCCCGAAGGCCCCACGGGTCCCACACATCCCAGGGGCCCCGCGGGCCCCGCACGCCCTTCCGGGGCTCCACGGGCCCCACGGGCCCCAAAGGCTCCGCGGGCCCCACAGGTCCAACACAAGCTCCACAAGCTCCACTTGAGAGGCACAAGTCCCGCGGGTCCGCGGGTCTGACAGGCCCCCATGAGGCCCCACGGGTCCCACCAAGTTCCGAGGTTCCCGCAGGGCCCGAAGGTCCCGCGGGCCCCACAAGTCCCACAGGAGTCAAAGGTACCCCAAGTACCACAGGCCCCAAAGGGCTCACACTTTCGACGGTTCTCATAGACCCCACAGGGTTCGCACGTCCCACACGGCCCGCAGGTCCCACAGTTCTCACAGGTCCCACAGCTCTCACAGGTTCAACAAGTCTCGCAGGTCGCACAGCTCCCACGGGCCCCACAGGTCTGACGTTCCACAGGTCGCATTCAGGTATGTTGGCGTCCTGGCACCATTGCCATCAGCAGTCCTTGATGATGACATGAGTCTCATGCGAGCCAAAGAGATGTTCATGGTAAGTCCTTCCGGCGGAACAATTCCGTCAGCCCTTTAGGGCGTGAGTGGTTTAGCGCGCTTCGTCTTCCAACCCCCTTCTTCCCCTTCGGGGAGGGGTTTATCACTGCTCCCCATTGATACACACCCCCTCCGCCAGGCGACCGGCGGCCAACCAGGAACCATGAGGACCCCCCCCACCATCCCTGTCAAATCACCCTGGCGACGTTGCCCACCCCTGCGCAATGCGGGGCAGGAGAAGCTTGGGAGATTTGACGAGAAGGAGGCGACGTGACATGGACGCATATACTTCTGCGAGCGGCGTTCGCGACAGCTTCGCAGATCGCAGCCCCCCAGGGACGGGGAGGTCCCGCTCAGATCCGCGCGGTGCCTTACGCCGCTGGACCCACCAGCAGCCCAAGTGGCGACAGTTTCGCAGATCGCAGCCCCCCAAGGACGGGAAGGTCCCGCTCAGATTCGCGCGGTGCACCAGCAGCCCTCGAAAGTGGCGACTGTTTCGCAGATCGCAGCCGCCCCAGGGACAGGGAGGTCCCGCTCAGATCCGCGCGGTGCCTCACTCCGCTGGACCCACCAGCAGCCCTCGCAAGTTGCGACAGCTTCGCAGATCGCAGCCCCCCAGGGGCGGGGATGTGCCGCTCAGATCCGCGCGGTGCCTCACTCCGCTGGACCCACCAGCAGCCCTCGCAAATGGCGACTGCTTCGCAGATCGCAGCCCCCCAGGGACGGGAGGTCCCGCTCAGATCCGCGCGGTGCCTCACGCCGCTGGACCCACCAGCAGCCCTCGAAAGTGGCGACAGTTTCGCAGATCGCAGCCCCCCATGGGGCGGGGAGGTGCCGCTCAGATCCGCGCGGTGCCTCACGCCGCTGGACCCACCAGCAGCCCTCGAAAGTAGCGACAGTTTCACAGATCGCAGCCTCCCAGGGAAAAGGAGGTCCCGCTCAGATCCGCGCGGTGCCTCACTCCGCTGGACCCGCCAGCAGCCCTCGACAATGGCGACAGCTTCGCAGATCGCAGCCCCCCAAGGGGCGGGGAGGTGCCGCTCAGATCCGCGCGGTGCCTCACGCCGCTGGACCCACCAGCAGCCCTCGAAAGTGGCGACAGTTTCACAGATCGCAGCCCCCCAGGGGCGGGGATGTGCCGCTCAGATCCGCGCGGTGCCTCACTCCGCTGGACCCGCCAGCAGCCCTCGAAAGTAGCGACTGCTTCGCAGATCGCAGCCCCCCAAGGACGGGGAGGTCCCGCTCAGATCCGCGCGGTGCCTCACTCCGCTGGACCCACCAGCAGCCCTCGAAAGTGGCGACAGTTTCGCAGATCGCAGCCCCCCAGGGACGGTGAGGTCCCGCTCAGACCCCACCAAAAATGGCGACAGTTTCGCAGATCGCAGCCCCCCAAGGGGCGGGGAAGCCCCGCTCATATCCGCGCGGTGCCTCACCCCGCTGGACCCACCAGCAGCCCTCGAAAATGGCGACAGCTTCGCAGATCGCGGCCCCCCAGGGACGGGGAGGTCCCGCTTGGATCCGCGCGGTGCCTCACTCCGCTGGACCCACCAGCAGCCCACGAAAGTGGCGACTGTTTCGCAGATCACTGCCCCCCAGGCAAGGCAAGAGGAGACAAGGATGGCGGGCGGGAGGCGGGGGGCAGGAGGCGGGAGGAGGAGGAGGAGGAGGAGGAGGAGGAGGAGGAGGAGGAGGAGGAGACGCGACCGCGGTGCTCAATTCAAAACGAATACCCAACCAAGGAGGGCTGGGAAACAAAACAATACAAGACTATGCCTCCAACTTTGGAGCATGCGCGGCCAACCCGATGCGCCCCCCACGACCATCCCTGACAAATAAAACGAAACAACGTACAAAATGTTGGGTCGAGTCTTGAATCATGTTCGTGAGGCCCGCGAGCACTTTGTATTGCTGCTGTCAAAGGCGAAGGGCGTGTCGGCGTAGTGCCTGCTGTGTGCAGGGATACTATCCTTGAAAAAATGCACATCGCGGCTAAATCTGCATCATGCGCCGCCACCCGCGATCACTGTCAGGTGGTTTTTGACAGGGACGGCGGGGGTGGTGGCGTATGGCCTGCTGTGCGCAGGCCCACCAGACACAATGATGGGCATTGGTGTTCGACAAGGAGGGTGGGGGCCGACATGTTTCCCGGTGTCCGATGTGTGTACGTGCTCAAGCGCCCCCGACACCCTCCGCACGTACCCCGAACGTGGCGCACCTGGCGCGGCTGGAGTATGCGGCACACCTGGCGCACGCGGAGCACGTGGCGCATCTGGCGCACCAGACGTGCCTGTCACGCTCGGGACCCAGGGGTGCCTGGCGCGCGTGGCGCGCCTGGCACGCGTGGCGCACCTCGCCCCAGCGTCGCGCACCTGGTTCCCAGTAGCTGTCCATCCAAACGACCGCTGCATATGCTGAGGCTCGGGTGTTACTTTGTCTGTTGGAAGGGAGGGTGGGGGTGAGCTAGACGGCTTGCGGGCGGGTGGGTGTCTTGAAACCTCCCCCTATCCCCCTCCCCCTGGACCTGGACGGGAAGGTTCGCGACCCATTGGAGCATCCAAGATGACCTCGGCGAATAGGCTCAATTCATTGTTTTTGCACAGCTGTTGGGCCCAAGTATGTTGGCTTCCTATGGGGGGCTGTAATTTACTACTCCCCCTTCTTTGACCGATCTCTTCCAAGATGGCCCTAAGATGGCCTTCGAGGCTCCCAAGCGTTCGCCAAGAGGGCCCTAAGAGGCGCCCAGGAGGCCCAAGAGGCCTCCAACTGGTCCCCAAGAGGCCCCCAGGAGACCCCCAAGAGGTCCGAAGAGGCTCCAAGAGGCTCCCCCGAGGCCCCCAAGACGCGCTAAGGAGCGGACCGCTAAGAGGCCCCCAAGACGCTCCAAGAGGACTCACAGAAGCGTTCGAGGGACGTCTGGAAAGACTCAAAGAGGCATCCAAAAAGGCCTCTGGCCATCCTCCTCCTCCTCCTCTTACTCCTCCTCCTCCTGGTCATTCTCCTGTGCATCCTCTTCGTCATCCAACTCTTGCTCGTCCGCCTAGTCCTCCTCGCCCTTCCTCGTCCCTCTTTTGTCCCCCCCCTCTCTCCCCCTCCCCTTCCTCCTCCGACTCCTCCTCCACGCTCCCCCTCTTGGGGTATGACGGCTTCCCCAACTCCGATTCCACTGCATGCTACTCCGCACCCCCGATCAGGGCAACTCGCCTGGGCATCCTGTCTGGATGGGCCGGCAGGGTTACACACAGCGTCCAGAATTTCTGCGGCGGAGTTACGAGGAGTGGTCCTGGCCCAAGGTGGTCCCAGCTTCCCACACTACAGCAGGGGCTCAACCACAAGAAACCTTCAAAAAAAAACAACCCTGAGACCCCAGGACGTCCATTGATCTTTGGTGTGGGAGCATCACGCTTTCCATGGCAAAACCATCGAAACCCAAGAAGCCAAGGGCACCCTGGAGGCAAGCAGGGTGTTTCTTGGCATGGGCCTCCACTGCATCCTGGGCCCTCTCGGGCCCTCTGGGACTCGCGAGAGGTGCTTTGGAAACCATATGCGCCTCCCTGGGAACGCTGGGGGTCGCCTTCGACCAGGGCAACTGCTGGCGACGACCGAACATTCGGCGGCGCGCCGCGGGGGGAAGGCGAGAGGGCACGCCTTCTCAGCAGGCGGCAGTGCCTTTCGGGAGCCCCCGGGGCCTTCTGAGCAGCCCCCATGTGGCCTCGGAGGGGGCTCGCGGCGGGGCTTCTCTGAGCCTTCTGAGAAGGCCCGCCCCTCCCGAGAGCCCCGGCGTGACGATTTTTGTCACAACGCCGACCCCCAGAGGTCTCGACCCATTCCCGAGTCGTTGTTTGACGGCGAGCGAGGGTCGGGGATGGACAGACCCCCCTTTAGTAAAACGTGGTTTAGTGAAAACGACCTCGGGCCCAAACCTGGCGGGCGCAAGCCCGGAAAATAACGGCCGCGGCGCCCTCTCGAGAACCGAAAACGGACAATTCACTAACCGACGTGTCACTGTTAGGGGTTCTGTCCACCCCCGAGAGGGGGGAAATGAGAAGGGAAGGGGGTCACCATCCTCATGCGCCCCCTCACTTCCCCCCTCCTGGGGCCGGCGTTTCGTCCCGAGTCGTTGTGTGACGGTCCCGACGCCAGGCGGGGGCTCTCCCGGAGGCGGGAGACTTCCAAAAATAGTCCCTGGTGGCAGCTCACAGGGGCCTCCCATACCATCTTGTCAGCTCTTGCGAATCGACGCTAGATCGACGCTGGGCGACGCGAATTCCACGCGGACCAGCGCGAACTGACACCAAATCGGCGCTATCTTGTCGACTCCGGACGCCAATCGACGCCAATCGACGCGAAAGACAGAATTGGGAGGGTACAGCAGGCTCCCATGACTTGCCACCGAAGTACAGTGGAGGCCCGTCCGCAAGAGACCTTCCACAAGAAACCCAACCCTGAGACCCCAGGACGTCCATGGACGTTTGGTGCGGGAGCGCCACGCTTCCCATAGCGAGGCCATCGACACCCACGAAACCCAGGGTGAGAGGCCTGGAAATGGGCACCAACACCAATACAGGGGCTGCCTCCACCGGGGGAAGATTATCCTAGATTTCGGTGTTGGTGGTAATATTTCGGTCACCTTGGAAGCCAGAATATTACCACCATCACCGAGATCGGGATCTTCTTCCCTCGGTGGAGGAACACCGCCGATATTGGTGTTGGTGTCAACCTCTAGGCCTGCTACTGGGCACCCTGGAGCCAAGCGGGGTGCTTCTTGGCATGGGCCTCCGCTGCAGCCCGTCGCGAGTCCTCCAGGACGCCAAAGGGGTCTCGGCCTTCGCGCCCTCTGCCGTCTTCTCCCCTCAGCGCGCGCCGCCGGCACGTGCGCGCACCCCTCGGCAAGGAGGGCATGGCCTTCGGCAGCAGGCGCGAGTCGCGCCTGCTGCCGAAGGCCCCGAGGTTCGCGCGCTGCTGTCACAGCAGCGCGCGAACCTCAAGGCCGCACCTCCGCCGCCACGAGCCGCGACGGCCGCCCGAGCCCGCTGCGCGCAGCGGTGGAGGCACAGCAAACCTGCGCATAACCTTCCGGAGATCAGCGCGGACCTGAGAAAGTCTATGTGCGCCGCCAGCATTCGGGGATCTTCTGACCCGGGTCAATCTAGACCCAGGTCAGCAGGAAACCAAAAACTGCAATGCAGGAAAAAACTGCAACGCAGGTCTTCGCAAACCTGGGTCAGCCAATACGAGCGGCCGCCTCGCGGCCTCGAGCGGCTCGCTAACCCGGATCAGCCAGAGGAGGCCTTCGCAGGATCCTGCAGGATCTGGCGCTCTGGCTGACCCCCGTTTGCACTGACCCCCGTCTCTTAGGCCCCGAAGCATATGACCATGTCCACTGCCGCTGGGTCGTGTTCCGAGGACTCGTGGAGCGGTGGATATGGTCATCTGCCCGCCCACTCGGGCGGGCAGATATCCAGACCCACCGCTCCCCGAGACCTCGGGGCACGACTCCGAAGCGGTGGATGGGGACCTATTCTGGCGATGGAGCCTGTTTACTTCGTCGGCGCTTCCTCGAAACGTGCGCAGGGGGAGGACGGCCTCCAGTGAGAAGGGACAACAAGCCGGCCTCGGACGACCGCGGCCCTCGCGCGCGCCGACGCCCCCCATGGGTCAGCAGGCCGGAACGAGGGCGTCGTAGTGCACTCCTGCCAGGGGGGGGGGGGCCGTTGCTCCGGCTCCTCGTCGATCCCTTCCTGCTGCTCCCCGTGCTCTCCCTCCCCGTGCCCTTCCTCCCCCGCCATCCCACGTCCTGATAAGAACCCCCACTTAGACATGCGCGTTCCATTACTCGCAGAATAACTACTCGCAAATCGCCCGTATCCGTCGCGGGGGGGTTACGATATATTACATCGAGGCAAACAAACGTTTTTCGGACGTTTGCGAGTAGCCGCTTCGCGAGTAGTGGAAGGCGCTCGGTGACCCCCGTCGCTCCCCGACACGTGCCAGGAGGGCGGGCCGGGCGTTTCGCCTGAGACTTCCATATCACTTCTGCTCCTCAAGCTTGAAAGTTGCAACAATTTGCCAGATGGGGGGCCGGTCGTTTTCAAAATGTGGCGCCCGCCTTTGGCGCCGCGCACATTCGATTCGAAAAACAGAACAAGTTTCACGGATGCAGTGTGGGTCGTTTAAAAAAGGTGGCTCTCTCCTTCAGCTCCGCGCACATTCATCTTAAACGTGTTGAAGAGCTTCACGGATGGAGGCGGGCCATTATCAAAATGTGGCTCTCGCATGAGCGCCGCGAACATGCGCAACACAAGTTTGCAAGAGCTTCACGGATGGAGGGCGGTTCCTTTTCAAAAGACGGCTCTCGCCTTGGCACCGCGCACAGTCGTCGTGGAAGAGCTTGACGGATGGAGGACCGCTATCGCCTTAGCGCCGCAAACATTCGTCTTCACAACAGTTCAACGCATTCGTCTGGTTGGCACCCAAGGAGTGATGTCGCGGCATGATTTAGGAGCGTCAGTGCGCAGTAGTCATGGTGACTCGCGTTGCTGAAGTCCCAAGAACGGTGTTCTGACATGATTCCGGACCGTCAGGACGCAACAGTGCAATTGAATCGCGGCGTCGAAGTCCAAGGAGTGGTGATTTGACACGGTTGAGGATTTTCAAACGGTTGTCGTCAAACGAGATACTTCGAGCACCAGAAACGAATTCTTGTATGGACCTATGAAGAGGAGCATCGAGTATTGTAACATCATTGATGCGTCTTGGATTTGCATTGATCTCCCTCCTCCTCCTCCTGCTCCTCCTCCTCCTCCTCATCCTCCTCATCCTCCTTGACGATGGCCAGTCATGGGGCAAGGCTCGCTACAGGCGCAGCAGATAGACGGACGGCGGCTGTGAAGTAGAAGGGGAGCAGCTTGAAAGAAGGCAGGCAACTGCCAGAAGAGTCTCTACAACGCTAGCAAGAGTGGCAGCGTCTCCTCCTCTTTCTTACCCTCCTCCTTATCACCACCATAGCATCACCACCACAACCACCATCATCATTATCATCCTAATATTATTCCTCCTCATCATGATCATCAACCGCATCAAAAGCATCATCATCATCAGCATCATCATCATCGTCATCATCATGATCATCATCATCATCATCCTCATCATCCACATCATCATCATGATCATCATCATCATCATCAGCAGCAGCATCATCATCATCATCAGCATCATCATCATCATCAGCAGCATAATCAGCATCATCATCATCAGTTTCATCCGCATCCTCATCATCATCAACAGCATCATCATCAGTATC
Source organism: Prorocentrum cordatum (assembly GCA_963575745.1). Classification (NCBI taxonomy): domain Eukaryota; class Dinophyceae; order Prorocentrales; family Prorocentraceae; genus Prorocentrum; species Prorocentrum cordatum. The sequence goes on along the minus strand of CAUYUJ010018168.1, from coordinate 27,689 downwards.
ATCATCAGCATCATGACGGTCATCATCGTCGTCGTCATCATCGTCATCATCACCATCATCGGAATCATCGGGGTCTGAAGATGGGGGCAGACGAAGAAACGTTGGAGATAGAAGCGGAGAGTACGAAATGGCTGCAGAGAAAAACGGTGTCAACGAAGGTTGGCAGAATCCAGGTGGAGGGGGCCGAACGAGTACAGACCGAAGTGGAGATAGAAGGGAGGACAATCTGCCCGTCTCGGTATCTGCTCGCTGCCAGGCAGCAGACCCGAAGCGATCATGAACGCAGGCCGGGCTGAATCTACTAGGCAACCGGAGAAGGGTGAGGATAAGCAGAAGCAGCAGCAAGAGAAAGGGGTAGCTTCCTCCCATCATGAAGCGGCACCCGCCCTGCAAGCACAACTCGGAGTCGGCATGAAGGGCGAGTCGCCACGACAACCCATCAGACAGCCAAGACGGCCCCAAGACGGCCAAAGAGGGCCTCGAGAACCCCACGATGGCCCACGGGGCATCCAAGACGGTCCGAAGACGGACCAAGAGGGTCTCTGAGGGCACCCACGAGTTGCGTCCTTAGACAGCGCTTCGATCGACGGCCCAAAACGGCCCACGACGGCCACAAGACACCCCCTAATACGGCCAAGAGGACCCCAAGAGGGCCCAAGAGAACCCCAAGACGGCCGAACAAAGCTACAGTAGAGCCGAAGAAAGCCCCAACACGGCAGAGGCTCCCAAGACTGCCCCACAGGAGGCCATGGCAGCCACAAGACAACCCAAATGTGCTCCATAAGAGCTCCTCACGAAGTGAAGACAAAAGGTGTCACATGTGGCGGCGTCCCTCTTCCTCCTCCTTCTCCTCCGCTCTACAGCCACAGTGTCACATGTGACTGTTTCGCCGTTGCCCCAGATGTCGACGCATACGTTTCCTCTGAAAGTCGCCTGCTCGATTCCTCCTTTTACGCGACCTCCTCTCCCCACCCTCCTCATCACTATCCCTGTAGACGACCCCAAGACGGCCCGAAAAGGCCTCGAGAACCCCACGATGGCCCACGAGGCATCCAAGACGGCCCGAAGACGGACCAAGAGGGCCTCTGGAGGCACCCAAGACGGACTTAGAAAGCTCCTGGACGGCCCAAGGCGGCTCACGACAGCACCAAGACACCCCCAATACGGCCAAGAGGGGATGTGACCACTCGAAAGCAAGCACCAGCCTTGCGCTTCCTCCTCCTGCTCCTCCTCCTCCTCCTTCGCCTCGTCTTCCTCCTTCTCCACTTCATCGTCCTCCTCCTGCTCCTCCTGCTCCTCCGCCTCGTCATCGTCATCACGCTCATCATCCTCACTCTCATCATAGCTCTCCCAATCCTGGAGATAGGAGGTGTCACACGTGACAGCCAGCCTCCCGTACCCCATCGAACAAAGGCCACCCATAATGCTGGGCTGGCACGGTGGCGGGACTTGCCGCAGGCAGCTGGACAATGCGGACTGAACCGACATGGCTAGAAAGACAACGGGGAGCAGGACAAAGCAAGAGGAGAAACATCGGGGAAGCAGGCGGCGAATCTGAAGAGGAAGCAGAAGGGCAAGCAGCAATAGCAACAAGGGTTGCCACCACGGCGATGCCCGATCTCCTCCCTGATACAGGACGTGGATGGTCTTCTGGGGAGCGGGGTTGTCGAAGCAGGAGATTCGCTCCTGGCTTGCCGTGGGCTGCGAAAGAGGTGTACAGGGTCTGGCTTGAATAAAGAACACTCACCTCTCAAAAGGGGCTCGGTCGTTCCTTTGGTTTGCATGCGTTCCGCTACCTTTTTGGCGGCGAGCCCCCCTGGTGTTCCTTCGGACTTCCTAGACTTACTTGGAACAAAATCGTTCCTTATTTATCGTTCCTTAGGTCAGGCCGAATCCTGTACAGTAGGAAAACAGGGGAAGGCGGGGAGGAAGAACGAAGAAGGATTGAGGAGACGAGAGGCGACAGACGAGACGAGCGCCTAGATGCCCATGGGGGCACGGCACAGGGGGCCGTGTCCTGCGCAAAGATGGCGAGAACTTTCACCGGCAAACTGACAGGTCTCTCGTATTGCGAAGCCGTGGACACGAGCCAAATAGCGAAACGAACTCTATACGCCGACGTTTTGCTCTGGCCCTGCACCGACACTTGCACAGGAAAGCGGATCCTGACGTATACGGGATCCTGGCGTATACATGTTTCGTCGTTTCCCCGGGAAAACGGGGACAAAGTATACACCACACCACCCTGACGTCATCCCCGCCCCTCATGAAGTCCTGGGATTGAAGAACAGCCCGCCACTGGTGTATATGCTCCAATTTCCGACCAAGGTTGGGAGACAGACTCGGAAAACGGAAGCCGGAATCGGAGAGGCGAGGGACAGGTGGAAAGGGGGGTCTGGGTGGGGGAGCTGGATAAGTGAGGGAGGTGAGGAAGGGGAGGGGAAAAACACAAAGAAGAGGTGGAAAAAGGAAACAGGTGGAAGGACGGATGACGGAGAAAGGCAGGGCAACTAAATGACAGGAACGACACCTAGCTGAAGGGTGAGACATGCGATATGTTAGAAAATATGCGGCGCAAGCTATGAGATGCAATCTCTGCGGTATAGGCTATGTGGCACAGGCTGTGGTACAAAATACGAGGTGCTACCGATGAGGCGCAATCTACGTGGAGCTTAACTATGCGGCGCATCCGATGTGGTAGAATCCATGTGGTGCCAACCAAACGGTGAAAGCAGATGGCGCGCGGGCTACAACAGGCTATGTGGCGCAAGGTGTGTTGCGCAAATTACGTGATGAAAGCCCCTGGCAGACTCCGACTCTCACGTTCTGTGGCGCGATCTGCGCGGCGCGTGAGCATGCGTCGGAGTCTGCGCGGCGCAGACTGTGCGGAGCACGACTGTGCAACCACTGGACGGGGCGGAGACGAGGCAGCTATGGGCGGCCACGTCTTGAACAAAAAACATAAAACAACAACAAAAAACAGCGATGGGGTGGCGACGGGCGGACACCGCACACGGGGAGGGCGACGGTGCGGCGACGGGAGGCCTCTGGACGAAAACCTGGCAAAAATTTCCCCAAGCACACTAAAAAGCCAGCAACCGACCTCAAACGAAGCAGTGTTACTGTTAGGTCGGGCATGTCCCCCCTACAGGAGGCTTTGGGACGAAACAAAAATAAAAAATACACCAAAAAATACCCCAAAAGGGTCAAGAATAGTGAAACAATCGTCCCCTGACTATGTTTAACTGTTCTTGAATACTCCTCCTGCAGAGGGACAGGCCCGACTTACTGTCACTGCTGCAGACGCTGCGCTGGGCGGCGACGAGGAGGCGACGGGCGGCCAGCAGGCGACGCCCCACGCCCGCACTCCGGCCCTGGGCACTTCCCCATGCGGTCGCCTGAGCTTCATGGACCCAGACGCCCATCTACGGGGCGTGAAAACGACCACAGCCACTGCTTTTCTTTTGATGCCGCCTTCCAGCCTGCAGCAACAAAGCAGTGGTTGTGGTCATTTTCGTTGAGCTTGGCACCAGGGAAATGACCACAACCACTGCTTCTTTTTCGGCCGGCTGGAAGGCGGCGCAAACAAGAAGCAGTGGCTGTGGTCATTTTCCCGTCCCGCACCATCACACCCATGATGCACCAACTCCTTGACCACCCCGCTCCCGCCGCTGGGCCGCGCGGACACCTCGGCGCCCGGCGCGCGCCGAAGCCTCGCAGCGCCACGGGCGCCAGCGCCGCGTCGCGCCCCAGGCGCGGGCCCCATGGGCGACCTCGGGACGGGGCGAAGGGGGGGGACATCCCTGGCGAAGGGGCGCCCACCGCGAAAATGGCACGCCGGCGACGCGCCAAGGGCGCACGCGGGCGCGGCGCGAAGCAGCCGCTCCATAGGGCACGCGCGCCTGCGCAACCGCGGGAGCGGGCGCCGGCCCGGCGCAGGGACGGCGCGGGCCTGCGCGCAGCAACCCGCGGCGCGCCACGCCGCGCACCTGCGGGGCGGCGAAGCGCGGCGACTGCCCGCGCCCGCGGCCGCCGCCGCGCGCCACGGGGGCCCGCCGCGCGCGCGAGATCGCGCCATGATCGAGTGGCGCAACTTGGAGGCCTGGAAATGGGCACCAACACCAACTTAAGGGGTTGCATCCACAGGGGGAAGATGATCTTAGATTCGGTGTTGGTAGCAATATTTCGGTCACCTTGGAAGCCGTAGTATTACCACCATCACCGAGATCGGGATCTTCTTCCCTCGGTGGAGGCACACCGCCGATATTGGTGTTGGTGTCAACCTCTAGGCCTGCGAGCAACGCGCGCCAACTCCTCGAGCTCCCCGCGCGCCCGCCGCCGGGCCCGGCAGAAGCCAGGGGCGCACACGCCGAAGCCGCGCCTCGCCCTCGGGGCCGAGGGCTCGAGACGTCTGTGCGGGTCCCCCGTCTGGGCCCCCTCTTGGAGTCGTCCTGGGGGCTTCTGGGGCCGTCGTGGGAGGGTTCTTGGACCTTCTCGGGGGCCCTCTTGGGCCGTCCTGGGGCCTCCTTGGGGGCCTCTTGGGGCGTCTTGGGGTGCTCTTGGAGGCCTCCTGGGCCGTCTTGGAGCGTCAGGGAGCCGAAAAGGCGAGCACGCCCAAATCCTTCAAAAACCGATGGAACATCGAAGGATGTTGCTTCCTGGGGCAAAATCCCACCAGCCCTTTAGGGCGTCGGTGGTTTAACGAGTTTCCTCTTCCACCCCTCCTTCTTCCCCTTCGGGGAGGGGTTTACCCCTCCCCCTACCCCCTCCCCACTGACCTGGACAGGGGGGGTGGGGAGCGGTCAGAGCGTCCAAAACGGCCTCGCCGAGGAAGCCAAAATCACTGATTTGACTAAGGTTTTGGGCCCATTTTGGCCTTCTCAGGGGGCAACGCTAATTAAGGCTCCCCTCTTCTTTAAAGCCAAAATCATTGATTTTACTAGGGTTTTGGCCCCATTTTGGCCTTCTGAGGGGGCAGCGCTAATTAAAGCGCCCCTCTTCTTTGAAGCCAGAATCATTGATTTTACTAAGGTTTTGGCCCCATTTTGGCCTTCTGAGGGGGCAGCGCTAATTAAAGCTCCCCTCTTCTTTGATCGATTTCCTCCAAGATGGCCCCAAGAAGCGCCCAGGAGGCACCAAGAGGCCCCAAGATGGCCCCAAGAGGCCCCCAGGAGGCCCCCAAGAGGATCCCAAACGGCCCAAAGAGGCCCCCCCGAGGCACCCAAGACGCCGAAAAGCCCCTCAGGACGACCCTCTACTCGCCTGGGCGTCGTTTCTGGACGGGCTGGTGGGGATACGCGAAGCGTCTAGAATTGGGAATGCTCTTTGAAGCTTCTTCGGGCGTCTCTTGCGCTGTCTGGACGCCATCTAGGGCGTCCGGGAGCGGTTTGTGGGCATCTCGGAGCCCTCTTGGACCGTCTTCGGGGCCTCTTGGGGCACAGGGTCCCAGAAAATGCACGCGACAAAACTCGATCGAACCCAGGAGGACTGCGACCAGCCCCAATTGGCGTGCCCGACTCGCGTGCCCGACAAGCGTGCCCGCCTAGCGCGCGCGCGCGCCCCGCGGACGAGGCTCCATCCAGGCCACGCGCGCGCAGGGATAGAGTTCGACCGCTCGGAGACCCCTCGCCCTGACAATGAAGCAAGAAGGTCCCCCGCGGGCAGGGCAACTTCAGAAGCTTTTCGCGAGCCGTTATCTCCGGGAGGCGGGAGAAGGGTGGGAGCGGAGGGAGGAGGGGAAGGGGCGAGGAGAAAGGGGCGGGGAGGACGCGGGAGGGAGGGGGGGAAGGGGAGGAGTGTAGAGCGAGGAGGGGAGAAGGGGGAGGAGGCGGAAGGATGCCAGAACGGATATTGGGGCCAGCCCAGCCACATACTTCCGGCCGCGCCTCTCGTAGACGTGCACGTTCACTCTCCTCCGCCCGCCACTGGCGCCGCCACACTTCCCATCCTCACGGTCCCCCCCCTCCTCGTCTTCTTTCACCTCCTCCTCCTCCTCCTCATCATCATCCTCATCCTCATCCTCATCCTCCTCCTCGTCCTCCTCCTCCTCCTCCTCCTCCTCCTCCTCCTCCTCATCATCATCATCATCATCATCATCATCATCATCATCATCATCATCATCATCATCATCATCATCATCATCATCATCAGCATCATCATCATCATCATCATCATCATCAGCATCATCATCATCATCATCATCATCATCATCATTCATCATCATCATCATCATCATCATCATCAGCAGCAGCATTATCATCAGCAGCAGCATCATCATCATCTCATCATCATCATCATCATCATCATCATCATCATCATCATCATCAGCAGCAGCATCATCATCATCATCATCATCATCATCATCATCACAATCATGTCATCATCATCATCATCATCATCACCACCAGCTTCATCAGCATCATCAGCATCTACATCAGCATCATCAGCACAACCACCAACAACAACAACATCAGCATCAGCATCATCATCATCAACAGCATCATCATTATCATCATCTGCAGCATCATCCTCATCAGCACCATCATCATCAGCAGCAGCATCATCACCATCATTATCAGCATCCTCACCATCATAATCATCATCATCATCAGCATCATCATCAGCAGCAGCAGCATCATCATCATCAGCAGCAGCCACATCAAAAGTGTCAGGCCCATCGTCTGTATCATCGTTATGATCCTGATCATGATCATCATCATCATCAGCATCATCAGCGGCGGCAGCAGCGGCAGTACCAGCAGCATCATAGAGTCATCATCACCACCATCATCGTCGTCGACGTCAATCATCATCAGCAGCAGCACCACCACAATCATCATCATCTGCCACATCATCATCAGCATCAGCATCATCAGCATCAGCATCATCATAATCAGCATCAGCAGCAGCCGCTGTACCATCATTACTCTGCCATCATCATCAGCATCACCCTCATCATCATCAGCATCGTTATCATCATCACCATCATCATCATCGTTATTGGAATCGTCATCATCAGCATCGTCGTCTTCATAATCACCATCGCCAACAGCATCAGCAACATAATCGACATCGTCATCACGACCACCACAACCACCGTCATCATCATCATCAGCAGCAGCATCATCGTCGTCGTCATCAGCAGCAGCATCATGCTGCCAATCTTCCTCCCCATGTTCCCTCCTTCCGCCGCCCCCCCTCCCACGGAAGCAGTTCTCTGTTGGAGCGGCTTCATCAGCGAGCACGCCGCCATCTCGATGCCGCCACCCCAGCCGCTCACAGCCTGAGGGCGACAGCAAGCCCTCCCCCTCCCCCCCATCAACGCCCCATGTCGCAAACAATATCATCAGACTCCCGAGGACCTCGAAAATACAAACAAACAAAAAACAAAAAAATGCATAGTTGCACCACGCGGCTTCATGTACTACCTACTGCCTGCTAGTCACACTCAGAATCCCATACTCCTCACCCCCTCTCCATTCTGGACCTCACCCCCATTGTTAATCATCCTCAGCCTCCCTTCCCCGTCTGCTCCTCTATCTCCTCCCCCCTCCTCCCTCCCCCATCCATCCCCCTTCCTTGCTCCTCCTCCCTCGCTTTCCTCATCCCCCCTCCTCATCCTCCTCCTCCTCCGCCTCCTCCTCCTGCTGCCTCTCCTCTTCCTCCTCCTCCTTCTCCTCCTCCTCCTCCTCCTCCGGCCCCCAAGACGCCCCCAGAAGACCCCCAAGAGGCCCCCAAGGCCCCCCCAGAGGCCCCCAAAGCGCCCTCAAGACGCCCCCAAAACGCACACAAGAGGCTTCCAGGAGCACCGCATATGTCCGAAGAAGTCCCGACATCCTTTCACACATCACCCTGATTAGGCGGCGCGCCCGGGGGGAAGTGCGAAGGAGTGGGCCTTCGCAAAGGCTCGGAAGTTCCCCGACCTTCTGAGAAGTGTTCTGAGCCTTCCCCGAAGACACAGAAAACTTCTCAGATGGCCGGAGCGCTTCTGGGAAGCCCCGACGCCATCTGAGAAGGCCTTCATCCCTCTCACTTCCCCCCTCGCTCGCCGCCGATTCACACATCACCCTCACGGAAGGACGACGACGAACGAGCGCAGGGAAGGAGGGACGGGCGGTGAAGAGAGGAGGCAGGGGGGCATAACGGAGGCCCGCGTTTTTGGGTTTGGCAAGTTCCTCTCTCTCTCTCTCTCTTTCTCTCTCTCTCTCTCTCTCTCTCTCTCTCTCCCTCTCTCTCTAGGACCAACGGATCAGGGGCCGAGACCGAGGAGAGGGGAGAGGAGCACACTCCGAGCGCTCTCCAATGCCACGCGGAGCCCAGGGGCGGCTCCAAAAGGCGGCCCGAGAGCGGCGGTCGGAGCCGACAGTTCGAGCCTCCCGCCCACCGATGGTCCCAGGAGCCCCCAAGGGACAGACCCCCGGAGGCCCCAAGGAAACCCCTGCGGCGCCCCAGGCAGCTGGAAGCGGCGGCGCCCAAAGGGGCCTCAAACGTGTCTCCAGAGCGCCCCCGAGAGCCCTCACACGACCTCCTGCGAACACCCAAAAAGACTGCTCCGTAGTGAAGATATTTCGAGCGGGAGCCGCTCTAGGAGACGTAAAGTTGCAAAGACATCCCAGACGGGATCCTGTCAGAGAGAGAGAAATACGAGAATATATCTATATATACATATATACATATATACGTATATATGTATACGGTTGGGCGGGCGCCCCTCTGGGCCTGCACCCCCTTCTGGTCGGTGTCAATTCCTACGTTCACTCGTCAATCCTGCCTCCGACCTATCTTGCCTCCTTGCCCTCATCTCCTCCTCCTACCTGCCTGCGCATCTTGCCTCCTGGGCCTCCATCCTCCCGTCTCGTCCGTCTTCCCTCCTGGCTGCCTCATTCCTCGATTCGCGGGGTGCATGTCTGGACCACGTGCCACTCCATGTGTGGACTCCTACGGGCCTCGTGGGGGCTTCTTGGGGGCCTCTTGGTCCCTCTTGGGTGCCGGTTTGGGACCTCCTGGAGCCGTTTTGGGCGAGCTTTGTGAAGGTGTCTGGCTCTTCTGAAGCCGTCTTGGGAGCCTCACGGGGCCGCCTTGGGACTCTCTTGGGGTCTTCTTGGACCGCGGCCTCTTGACGAGGACAAAACGAGGGAAGCGGAGAGGTCAAAGGCAGGGTGAGGCAAGAGGATCGAAAATAGGAGGGCGAGGGAGGGATGAGGGACGAAGATACCATAATGTGGACGAGGTTTGGGGAAGCAACAGAGAGCGGAAGAAGGCAGGAAGAAACGGGAAAGAGAACGATAGCCACGAAAAGGTGAGTGAGGAATGGACCAGAAAACGGACGACACCACCCCACCTACGGCCCCAGGGGGCTTAACGTATACCAGGAAATCTGGCGTGGGCTTTTGCATGGTATGCGCTACGGCGCCCGATGGGCCGTAGCGCAACACGGAGGGCCGCAGGTGGGGTGGTGTCGCTCGTTTGCTGGTCGAAGGAAAGCAGTGCCGGAGGAGAATGAGGAGTCCAGCATGTTCCAGTTTGCATCTCCCAACGCCTCACACAACCTAGAAACAGAGCGCGCGAGGAGCGCGCGCGGATGTTCCCAGCCCTTCTTGACACGAGTATGAGAAACCCTAAGCTTAGGCGCTGGTTGGGGAGAACCCTGGCCCCAGGGCAATGGCACCGACAGACTTCCGGCAGATCCCTCGGCCTCGGCGCCCTGTGCACGCCGCTCCTGGGGAAACCAGAAGGTACCCGTACCGCTGCTCCCCAGACCGCTCCCAGGGTGCCGACCAGAACCTCGAGGCGAATCCGAGGAGGCCCGAAAAGGCGAACACGAGGCAAGGCTGGCCGTATCGGTACTCCAGATTTCGCCATAAAAGGGAAAAGGGAAGGGGGTCACAACCCTCGCAGACGGGCAATTCCAGACCCCCCCAAACAAGCCATGAAGGGCGGCTTTTTGCCCAGACCCATTGGAACCCTCCAAGACAGCTCCAATCTGACCCCATCCGAAATCAGACCACCCCCCTTTTATTACGAAATCTGGAGTACCTGCTCCTCCTGCGACCTCCGTCGCTCGCACGGAGTGGGCACGGCTGGGGCAGCGCCTACCTATGCAGGCGTGAGACTCGGCAGAGCAGCAGCCTCCGCGGCGAGCGGAGCCAGAAACGCGACGTCACGGTGCGCGGTGCTCTGCTCGGGACTCCGCCGCCCTAATGCAGTGACCTAATGCAGTGACCGAATGCAGTGACAACAAAAACAAAAAACCAAAAAAAACAAAAATAAAAATAAAACAACAAAACAACAACAACAATAAACGGGGGGGGAAACAAAAAAACAAAAAAAACAAAAAACAAAAAAAAACAAAAAAACGGCGGGGGCCCCCAGAGGTACCTACGGTCGACGCGCACAGTAAGGATGCGAGACAATGATGCAAGGGCCCTGGAAGGCCATTTCGACACTTTTCGAGCGGGGCGCGGCCAGCGAAAGCGGCAAAGGGTGGGCCGCATGCGAAGGCTGCAAGGGCAACCTTGGAGAATCGCTCGTGCTCACTCTGCCCGTTCACTGCACCACCTCCTCGGGGGCGGCGTTGCATCCTCAATCGTTTTCTGACGGTCCTGGAGCTGGGAGCCGGCCTTCAGATGCCGAAAACGACACAAAAAGAACTGTCGTAACGAATTCTCGGGACGCCTGGACCCCACCACCCTTCCCTCCAGGATCAGTCGTCATCGAATCGGTAAGCCCGATCGAATCGAGACGTGCGTCGGCACGGAGCCGAAATCGAAGCGCGCCCGCTGCGCCAGGATGCACAACAGCGCCCCGTGCAAGCATCGGGCCGCAGTAAGGGCCGTGTCGGCGGAGGATCGCCGTCGAGTCGGAGGGGGCCGGCCGCAGCCGCTACCGAATCGGATCGACCGGATCGGCACTGGGCCCTGCCCTAATGCGGTGACCATGGAGGAAGAAAAAACGCGATGCGATGCGATGCGATGCGATGTGATGCGATGCGACCCGCATTCCAGCCCCTATGGGGCGGTCCTCTCAGAGGGCAGGCGTATGGGACACGCAGTCCCGGTGACCGGGTGCACTGGAAAATGCTTCGCGCCAACTTGTGCAGTCCCGGTGACCGAGTGCACTAGAAAAAATGCCATAAACATAAACTGTTGGCGCTCCGCGCGGATTTCTTGGGTCCGCGCTGGACCCAATGCCCTGGCGCGCGAATGCCCTGGCGCGCGGAGCGCGCCAGGGGCGGCGCCAGAGGCGCCGCCAGGGGGCCCCAGCGCGGACCCAAGAAATCCGCGCGGAGCGCCAAAAGTTTATGGCGATTTTTTCTTAGAAACTACCACAACCAACTGTTCCACCGTTTGTGCCCTGCCTCCACCCCGCGGGCGGCGGCCATGCGTCTGGCGTAGGCTTGGACGGAGGCGTTGGCGTCCCACCGGATCCACTCCTCCAGGGTGTCGCCTGGCGGCATGGGGCGGGCGGGGGCCTGGGAGGAAAGGCCGCGAAGGAGAGGATCGAGGAGGACCGAGGAGGAGGAGGAGGATCGAGGAGGATGATCAAGAAGGATCGAAGAGGCGGATCAAGCAGGATCGAAGAGGGGGACGATCGAGGAGGAGGAGGAGGAGGAGGAGGAGAATCGAGGAAGGAAGGCTCCGTCACGAGGAGGAGGATCGAGCAGGATCGACGGTCGAGGCGTTTGGGCGCGCTGGGACTGGTGCATCGATCCTGCTTGCTGGCAGCAGCGCCGAGGAGGACAACGGAGACGGAGGAGCGCGAGAAGGGCCGCGGCGCCTGCTCCAAAAAAGGATATACTCGTAGCCATCGCTCGTTACCGCAGGCATGTGTTGGTCAGGGAAGGCACAAAAATTGCCAGGCCCGACTCAAGCCGATTCCTTGGGGGGCTCTGGGGCCCCTGGGGGGCTCTCGGTTACAGCGCCTCGTATGATTTCTCCTCATCTGCTTTGCTATTTCTATCTCTCTCTATATATATATATATATATCTCTCTCAAACTTTCTCTCGTAATCTCCGCTTATGATCTCCATTCAGCTCCTTCTGTGGGAAGCTGTCAGGAAGCAGACGCAGAGGGGTAGGAATGGATGGGGCGCACCTGATACGTAAGGTCTAGCCGAGGAAGCTTCCCTGACCTGCCGTCGAAGACTCGCCCTTTCCTCTCTTCCCCCAAACCAAGGTTGGCCAAGGCGAAAAGCGCAACCGAAAACCGACTGAACCGACAGCGAAACGGGCCGCAGACGGATCGAAGGGCGCGGCGACGCGCCAACAGCACGACGGCCGATCGAACCTGACCAAAAATCAGCCGACTGCGACGCAGCCGAATCGACCTGCACCGTTGCAGCACCTTCTCCCTCGCTGCCCCTGCTCTCTGGGGAGGTGGGGGGAGCATGAGGGCATCGAAGGTAAGGCCTGGCTGACGAGGCTCGTCCGACCTGCTGCCAAGGGATCGCCCCTCCCGTTCTACCACCAGACCCCTCTTGGCTGGCGGAAAACATATTCGCATCCACGGCCTCGCTGACCTCGTGTCTACGGCGTGTTTTTTCGCGGACGCCCCGCGCGGAACGTATCCACGCGACTGCGTATCCGCGGTGCCGCGCCCCGGAATCCAGACCGCGAAGACGTGGATGTGGAACGTTCACCGGTCGTACTTTCGCCGGTCGTGATCTCCCTCGTTGCTGATGCCCTCTCCCCC
>CAUYUJ010018168.1:0-5000 GCA_963575745.1 Prorocentrum cordatum | reverse complement strand
GGGCCGGATGCACTGAGCATGGGGCACCACGCCTGCCCCCCCCGCCCGCGCGCCCCGAGGCCGACACGCGCGCGCGGCCGGACCGCGCAGCCCCCCGTGTGGACGGGCAGGAGGCAGGAGCTCCGGCGGCGCGCCCAGGGGGGGGGGGCGGGCAGAGGGCACCCTCTCGGCCTCCGAGAAGCTGCTTGGGCTTAAGTCGGGCCTGTCCCCCTACAGGGGGATTTTCGACGAAAAATAAAAACTACCCCCAAAATGATCATAAAATAATCCAAAAATAGTCTGGGGACTATCTTCCGATTATTTTTTTGACCTTCCTGAGGTATTTTTGGGAGTTCTTTCAAAAAAATGTTCGTCGAAAATCCTCCTGTGGGGGGACACGCCCGACATAAGCTCAGGCCCCTGGCCCTCCGAGGAGCTGTCGGGAAGCCCCTGGCCTCCTGGGGCGCGGTGAGGAGCCGGCCGCTGCCGCCGGCAGGGGGAGGCCTCTGGCCCTCTGCGAGGCTGCCGGGGCCTCTGACGACGGCACGGCTGGCCTTCCAGCAGGCGCGGGGGGGGGGCTTCTGAGAAGCCCCGCCACCCTCCAGGAAGGCCTGCCCCCCCCCCTTGCGTTCCCCCCTCGGCGCGCCGCCGAGAGGACGAGGAGGGGTTGACGAGGTGCTCGTAGGAACGATCAACGACTACTCCCGAGTAGGGGGGCTGCAAGGCCATATTAGGCCCGAGTGCGCACCATGTTCAGCCAGATCAGACCAGATCAGGCCAGACTGGACAGGATCATACCCTAGGAGGTAATTTCTCCCAGCGGAACCCCTTGGCCTCAAGATAGGGGTGGGGATTGAATTGGACCCGTCGAAAGAAGCAGACAACAACTACAACAACAAGCCCCTAGGCCCCAAGCGTCGGACAGGTGTTGCCCCCATAGCCCACGAAACCAGCGAACCTGATTACCAGGGCGTCTCACAATCGAGGGTGGAAATGCATCCAACACCCTTGGCAAGGGGCCGAGGAGGAGGAGGCAGAGGCCCTCCCCCCCATCCGCCCCCCCCCCCCCCAAGTTCGTCCTTCCTCCAACTGGAGACTCTGGCGGGCGGGGCCGCAGCCCGAAGGTGAGGCTGTGGAAGAGGCAGCTTCCGTCACCAGGTTGACGCACCTGCAGCCGCGCAAACCCATGCCAGGCCATCGCCAGGAAGCTGTTGGATCCTCCTCCTCCTCCTCCTCCTCCCCCTCCTCCTCCTCCTCCTCCTCCTCCTCCGCCTCCTCCCCCTCCTCCCCTCCTCACACTTGCAGCCTGAAGACGCGGAGTGTCTCGACCCAGACCCGAGGCCCTCGGCCTCCCCCTTTCTGCCCCCTTTTGTTTCCATATTTTTCCTGATAAACAATTCCTTCCTGTGCACCCCCCCAGACGAATCTTTTTGGCGAGGCGGGCGTTTTCGCCTGAGACGCACTCACCATGTATGGCCCTGGGCATTAGAGGGCAGGTCGTTTTCAAATTGTGGCTTTCGCCCTGGCGACGCGTACATTCGTCTTATTAAATTGTTGCAGACGGTTCATGGATTTGGGGGGGGTCGTTTTCAAAATGTGGCAATCATTGTGGCGACCAGCACATTCGTTTTAAAAGTTTGCAGCACGTTCCAAGATGGACGGTGGGTCGTTATCACAATGTGGTGTTGGCGCGAAGGCCACGCACATTCGTACTAAAACCTTGCAACCGCTTCAAGAATATAAAGCGGCTCGTCTTCAAAATGTAACTATCGCATTGGCGCCGCGCGCGTTAGTCTTCAAAGTATTTGAAGAGTTCGCACAATTGAAATCCCAAGAATGGTGTTGGTAGTTCCCAACCATCCTGTGGTCTTCGGTCTCTGCCTTGCAAACACAGCGCCATGCGTCCCTTCCTCATTTCCTCTCTCCCTCTTCCTCCATCCTCCCATCCTTGCCCCTGTCCTTCGCATTTCAACCATTACGACACACTCATCGCACGGTCCGTGGCCCCATAATGACCTCCACCGAAGACCCCAGCGGGAGGGTCCGCATTCGGTTCCCCGCCCACCGCATGTCAATTTTAGCATACCCTTCACAGGCTTCGTGGCCCCACTGGAAGTTCCACCGAAAGACACTGTAGCAGGGTTAACAGGCGGCTCCCCGCCCACCGCATCTCCATGTCAGCACACCTTTCCACCACAGATTCACATGCGGCTTCCTGCCGACCTCATGTCAACGTCGGCAAACCCCTCACACGCTTCGCGACCCCATAGGAACTCCACCGAAGGCCCCTGCGGCAGAGTTCGCACGCGGCTCCCCGCCCACCACACGTGAATTTCGGGCCCCCTCTCGAACCCTTCGTGGCCCCATCTGAAGCTCCACCGAAAAAAACCCAGTGGCAGGGTTCACATGTGCCGTCCCGCCGACCGCATGTCAATTTCGGTAAACCTCTCACACGCTTTGCGGCCCCAGAGGACGCTCCACCGAAGGCCTCATTGCCAGGGTTCGCATGCGGCCCCCAACCCACTGCGTGTCCACTTCGGTATACCACCCATATGTTTCGTGACCCCATAGGAGTTTCCGCCGAAGGCCCCAGCGGCAGGTTTCACATGTGGCCCCCCGCCCACCGCATGTCAATTTCGGCGCACCCCTCACGCGCTTCGTGGCCCCATACGGAGCTCCACCGAAGGCCACAATGGCAGGGGTCGCACGCGGCCCCCCCGGCCATTTTGATGCACCTCTCACGCACTTCGTGGCTGCATCGTGGCCCGCCCGAGACTCGCCTCCTGTCGACGGTCCCAGTGTTTGGTCTCGCGCCGCGGACGACCCGCGCACGTCGCTGGAGTCCTCTTCGGGCGACCTGCGCGCGTCGCGGGGACTCCCCTGCGCTTTGCCTCCAGGAGCTGCCCGAATCCCACGCGCTCTGCCCAGCGCCTCGCCCGCTGTCACTCGCCACTTGTCTTGGGTCGGGCATGTCCTCCTACAGGCGGATTTTGGACCAAAAATCAGAAATACCCCAGAAATACTACAAAAAAATAGGCAAAGATGGTCGAGACATCGTCCCCGGACGCATTTTTTACTACTTTTGAATATACTCCTCCTGTAAAGGGACATGCCCGACCTAACACTTGTCGTGTCGCCCCGTGCCACGGGCGACCCGCTCGCGTCGCCGGGACCCCCTGCTGGGCGAGCGGCGCGCGGCGCGGGGGGGTCGCGCAGCCCTCTCTGCACAGGGCCGCGCCAGGGCGGATGAACAAGGATTGGAGAAGAATGGAGGAAGGAGACCGCAATACATCGCATATCAGACAGGGCAGTTTTTAATACATAGGATGTTTCAAAATATCGGATCTCTAATACATGATTAATGTATGAATGAATTCATGCATGAACTCATCGTTGCTTTTAATACTAAATCCCTGCATGTTCAATACATGATCCGCACGCGGAGCATGCATTAAAAACGGCACTGCAACATACCACAGCAACAGCGGGGCATGTGGCCCCAGTCAGCGATCCTCGGGCTCGCCAACTGGGGCAGGACTACCGACCACAAGAAGAAACCTTATTGTGATTGTGATGGGCACCTGGTGGTGGACTGGGCAGGGAGACGGACAAAACTTGGGCGCCCGAGCTATCTGGGGCAACTCGGGTCACTCGGGCTTGGATTCCCGAAAAAGGAACCCGAGTTAGCCCTGACCCGAGTTACCCCTGATGATGTGGGGCTCTGGACGCCCGAATTATCCGGGGTAACTCGGGCCCAGGGTAACTCGGGTTCGGATTCCCGAAAATCGAACCCGAGTTAACCCTGACCCGAGTTACCCCTGATGATTCGGGGCTCTGAAAAACGGCGGCGCCCGGGGCTCGGGCCATAGCGGGCCGGCGGGCAGGAACGCAACGCACAGCGGAAACAAGCGGAGGCGAGAGAGAGCAGACGAGGAAATAGCCTCGAAGCGGCGGCGCCCGGGGCTCGCGCGAAACCAGAAAGAGCCCCCGCTCGCCCATGCCCGCTCTTCCCCCCGTCCACGCCGCAGACCTTTTGCTGGCCCCCTCCCTCATATCATATGCGCCGCGGTACTCGCAAGTGCACACGGTTGGATCATCCGCTGGGAAAATGTCAGGGGAGACGGAGCGGACATCACCGAGACACAGCACCACCGTGGAGCATGCCTGAGAGCATTGCCAGTGCCGGCAAGACATGAAAATCGTCCTGGCACAGACTGGCATCGCCAAGCAGCTGTGTGCAAGGCCGTAAGGGAAAGGGGAATCAGCGCAAATCACCAGCGTCAGCGTTGGCGCAAGAGCCTGTCGAGAAATACGGGAGAAGGCGGAGGATTCAGAGGAAGGGAAGAAAGGAAGGGGGGAAACACGGCACTCAGACTGACACGAGCTCCCCGCGGCTTTACATCACCCCTGCGAGCGACAGAAGACGGACCGAGCAAATAGAACTGGCACGAGGAACAACACAAGGTAGAGCGTCAAATGAGCGCAGCCCGACCGACGCACACAGAGCGGACCCGCCGAGGCTCGAAGGCGCCTAGGCGGCCAGGCGCAACTGAGGAGGCCCAGCCGGAGGGCTGACAGTGGGGTCAGGACCCCCATGCACGAACTCGGCCTGAGAATGCCACTACACCTCCCTCCTCCTCCTCATCCCTCCTCCTCCTCCTCATCCTTCTCCTCCTCCTCCTCCTCTTCCTCCTCCTCCTCCTGCTACTCCTCCTCCTCCTCCTGCTACTCCTCCTCCTCCTCCTCCTCCTTCTCCTCCTCCCGCTTGCTGCCGTTATATGTGGCGGGGAGGGGAGGGGAGGAGAGAAGGAAAGAAGCAACTGGGCCTGCCGCAACTGCACCTCACCGGAAGAGAAGCGGAGCTGTCTCCTTCGGGGGGGAGCGAAGGCGAGACAGGCAGAGGAAGCGGAGAGCCAGCCCACCCTGGCAGGGCTGGCGGGCGCTCCGCCTCTGGGATGCCAGAGCGGGTGGAACGAAACGAGGGGGGAAGGACATTCCAGGTGGGCGCGTGACATCTTTGA